>CAACVS010000679.1:64622-78103 GCA_900660405.1 Pseudo-nitzschia multistriata | reverse complement strand
TCATCCGTATCAGCTCATTCGTATCAGCTCATTCGGTTGCTTCATCCGTATCAGCTCATCCGTATCAGCTCATTCGTATCAGCTCATTCGTATCAGCAAACTCCTCCACCGTATCAGCAAACTCCTCCGTCTGATTCRGTTGCTCCCTTCCTATTAGTGTACGTATGAGCAAAAACTCCTCCACCATATCAGCAAACTCCAGTGTACGTATGAGCAAAAACTCCAGTGTGGTTCATTCCTCCGTATCAGCTCATTCGGTTTCTCAATCGGTTGCTTATTTGGTTGCTCATTCGGTTCCTTCATTYGGTTGCTCATTCTGTTGCTTCCTTAAATATGAATAGTACACTCATTCGGTTGTTGATTYGGTTGCTGATTYGGTTGCTGATTTGGTTGCTGGTTCTCAYGATCCTCCCCCTCCTGCTCCTCGCCGGTATGATTCATCTCCTCAAAATCAGCTGAATCAAAGGACAAGCTTCTTCTTTGATCATACATGGGATGTCCCCACTCATCAAAGCAGAATTCTTTTGCACACTGAATACAGGGGGTTACATTCTTTTCCCTCTTCATTACACACCTATATATCTCGAAGAACCACTCGTGCTTGTCACCAACACTCATTGTCAGAGGCAACAGTGGCTTCGCGAATCTAGCAAGCTCTATTGCCTTTGCAAGATCTTTCTTCTTTAGACAGGTCTTCTTCAAACAACCAGCACAGGTCTCATTGAGCTCTTTGTTGTATGGTGTTGGCTTCTGGTCCCATTCCCAATCCTCCACCCACTTCCAGTCTTGATTCAATACGAATCGAACCCGCGGTGAGGGATCATCGATTATTTCAGGGGGAGGGGGCTCAGGGGCTTCCAGAGGAGGCACAGAGGGATCCATAACTATTTGAATCTTCCATCCAWGCCCAGGATCAATGCTCTTAATTAACTTTGCTGCTTCCCTTGCCTTCGATACTGGGTGCCACTTCATCTCCATGTTCCCCTTTACGATCGCGAGCTTCCTCTTTGGCATCCAGTGCTTGAAAGCACAGGCTTTTGGACCTTCATATACAAGGATACGGGCTTGGTGTCGGGCCTTCTTTGTTCTTGCTCTCCTCTTTTTTAACTTCACTCTTTGCTTTGGATGAAGACAACCAAACAAGACCGCTCCGGTCCGACGTGGAGGGACTGAGTCTGGAGAGCTCTCGGCGTATCGATATACATCCTTGTGGAGGTCTTCCACTAGGAAATCCGGCGTTTTTAGTAGTGTTGGTTGCTCATCTTGCTCATCTTGCTTGTTTTGCTTATTATGCAGTTTTTGCTTCCTTTTTGCAGTATCCTCCATACTTGGCAGGGGTAGTCTCAGTCACAGAGTGTTTTGTTCTCGATCGATTTTAAGAGAAAGAAATGGGATCGATACACCGTGTTAAAAGCAYGGGGAAATGCTTCCRACACGGTTCCTTCTGATAAACCGGAAACAGAACAAATGTATCAAGGAGAYCTCTTGCCAAAATAAGAGTTTACACGATTAGTGGCCAAATTTAGTGAGCAGYCRGTGTGAAAAGCGTCYGTTGGGGGTTGAGTCAAAGTAGTCATTACACGGTAAAAAGATAGCCAAAAATCCCCGCACAGTACAAAATGCACGTAGAGGGTTAAGTAGGGTACAACTCACTCTAACAGCTATAATTTGGTCCCCAACGGACGCTTAACAATGATAAGCACATGGTTGAAAAGAGAATTCAAAGAGCTTTCTAATGGCGTGGGGGAGAACGGCGTACGATGAATATTGATCGATATTAATGTACRTATATCTGTATTCAAAAATGTACGAAAATTTCGGCCGGAAAAGCGTGGCCCACGCTATACGATAAGGACTTTCAACCTTACTACTAGTAGTACTACCACCACTACTAGAGAAGAAGAAAGTAACACTCTGAAGGGTAAGTAACACAGTACAATTGTCCTGCTGTTTTGATACTAGTAATCCAGCCATTTCTTAAGATTAAATATGTGGTATTTCTACTACTAGCACTACCAGGGGTATTTCTTACCATATACAAATGTAATCAAGATAGTACTTCTTCTTGGTGATGACTCACATGATAACAATTGAATACTAGCAAAGCCAGTAKTACTCCTAGTACTACTACTAGTAGTAGAGCACCATGGTAACAACTGGGAGTGCTGTTGCTGCTAGTGGTACTGGGTTGTAGCATGGGTAAAGTAAAACTTCCACTACTTGAACAAGTTCRAAACTCCAATTTAAAGGATATCTTCAAATTAACTTTTGTCTCCTGCTAAAATGTCCTACTATGATAGCCATTTTTGTGAATGTTGCTGGATTCATGGCTGGCCTTATGACCAYGTGTGAGTACATACTACCCTACAACCCTTTGCAGTTTAGATCTTGTACTACTAGCTTGTACACCAAGCATCATTTGATTTCTTACTCATACAGTACTAGTATCTGAAAAAAACGATGCCAAAGTGGGATAAACTGTTGACCCTTGCATTTAGGCATGAGCTTCTTGGGATCAGCAAACAGATACTTGAAATGGAGATTAAACATCATACTATTATGRTTAACTAATGGATAAATAAAGAGTATGAATACAAGYGTGTGATTTTGACTATGTATTTGTCTTGTTCTGTTGGGTTGGGTCTACCAGTATTACTAGTAGTAGCTGTCAATTCTTAATTCACAACACACAACACACCCCGGTGGACTGAATGGAGTTCTTTGTCCATCCAGGCCAAACTCTTTCATTATATTTACATAGTCCTGCTTGTATTGTTCTATGTGCTTTGCATTGATTCCCAGAATTTTGATGTCTCTAAACTTGTGGAAKGGTCTCCCTTCTTGTAATGGTTTTGTAAAGAAGTCTGCTATCATTGCTTCACTTTTATTTCTTTGTTCTTTATACTACAGTCTGTGATAAAGAAATATCTCACATTAATGTGTTTGGATCCCTCCCAACATGACAATCTCCCATTGTTTTGGAGGAGGATTGTGCTCTTACTATTGTCTTGGTACAACACATCATGTATCTGTGAATTGTCCCCTGTTTGCTATAGGGCAAATTGTCATAACCATGGGTGCTTTGGTAGCTTTTTGCCTGCTGATATGACCTGCGTTTCTATGGAACTAAGTGAATTGATCTTATTCTTTGTGGATGATATGTGTAGCAACCCTGTTCCCATTGTGGCAAACATTCCTCCATATCCTTTCATGCCTGCATGCACAGCATGGGTTCCTTTTATGTACAGTGAGGTTCCTTTCCCATCTGCTCTTTAATTAATGGTAGGCATGCAGTACTACTAGTAGCTCGTAGGTACATTATCATCTGATGTGTTAGCTATGTAATTGAGATTATCTGGCTCCTTGACTCATGTACATACTAGGAATGCAGTTCCCATGCAATCATACATGGTAATCTGCACCTGTCATTCTGTTTCAAAGTTAATAGTCATTCCAAGGTACTAATGGATCTTACCAAGAGTGATCATCATGGGATCCTCCTTGGCATATACAGTTTCCAGCAGCTGTATTTTCTTTGATAAAACCTTAGGGTTCTTGTGGTGGCTTAGCTTCACATCATCTACATGGAATACAAACATGCATTGGTGTCCATTGATGGTCTTCTTCCAGCAGCATGCCTTTTTGTATGGGTTGATTGTGAACCTCCAATCCCTTAGTTGGCCAATGGGATTCTCATATGAGAGTAGTGCTGCTGTTACTGTCCCAAAGATGACCTTGTTACACTGTGCATATATTACTACCAGTTGTTTGTTTCCATAATTAAGATGCTTAATCCATCCTTTATTGTCAATATTGGTCAATAGGATTGCCAAGGGTCCATCCAATTGTAATCGCTGCAAGAAATGTCCCACCAGTAGTTCACACCAGGTTGCTACATCTCTTTGTTTGTAAGCATCTGTGATCAATGTAAAGAATAGTGCTCCAATTTCAATGGTTGGYGAAGCTGATTCATGTCTAGGTGTCTATAGCCTTTGTGTTGGTCTGTCAGCAATGCAAAGCCTTTTACTGGTGTGGTACATCACATTTAAGGGCGAAGAATAATGGGAGTGCAAGTTTATGGCCTTTGTCTATAAGAGTTGGATGGTTGATTTTGCCAAATACTTGCCAAGTTAAACTTCTATTTGAGATGCTTCACAGTTGCTTTTCTTCCATCCTCACCAAATTCTTGAGGCTAGCCCTCAGTGTGAGGAACAAATCATTGATCACCTGATGACACTGCCCTTGTCTTGCAATCTATTCTGGAGCATCCATAGTTCATGTACTATTCATTCTGATTGGATAGCTGTTTGATTGGATCATCTTCTGGTACTGTAGTTGGTGTATGATGTTAATGTCAGAATTCATATTGCTCTGTAATTGTTCTTGGTGTCATTCCTTGGTTCTGTACCTACTGTGTTGAAGACCAATGCAATGGTATATCTGTAGGTGGGTCCACAGCCGTCTGTGGGTCTTCATGATTATTATCTATAATGGCCTTTATCTTGGTCTTCAATATCTTCCACTCCTGTGAGTGTGGGCCAAGGTGAATTATTATCATGATTAGCATAGTAATTTGTGTTGTCATCTTCATTACGAGTACTAGCTTGAGGAGCTGCATGAGTAGTAGGTTCTGGGGGTATTTGTACAGAGTGTTCATTGTGGAGTGCATCATGGTCCATTGTGGTGTCAGTTGCAGGTTTGTCATTCATAGTAGGATTTTTGTTTGTTCTAGTATCTGCAAATACTAGAAGCCCAGCCTGATTTGTGGAGGATAGTACTAGTATTGATTCAATGAGCATCATGATGGCGTCTTGTGGCATAGTACTACTAGTAGTAGTACTAGGAGCAATTAGTAGTACTAGGAGCAATGGTGTAGTAGTAGTTACAACTCATCCTATCTAGCCCTTTTCTAAAAACGAAGCCAAAAAATGTTGTTACGCCTTGTATTGGCGCTTGGTTCAAGTGCAATGGTGCACACAGTGCCTGTCTTGAGTGCATTGTCTGTTGTGTCTCTTGTTTGGGCAAACAGATATGTGCCGAACACAATTTGGAAGTGAAGACGAATAGTACGTACTTCCTCTGTCCAACAATGATCGTCCGGTGACTGCAATTTTACTGTCCTGATATGATAGTCCCCTAATTACTTAACACGCTTTGAAACAGTTTCATTTAATTCATTTAACCCCAAATTAAAGATGACTGTGTACAATACGTAGAATCACAGATGCTAGTAGACATGAGCATGCGTGAGAATAAAAATTATTCTTGCACACGAAATTAAACAGTGCATTAACACAGGAAACAATATGTTGACAATGGTATGGTGCACCTCTCTCAAACAAGAAATGACTATACAAGAAAGTTCTCCTTAGCAATTTGAATAATAGCCTTAAATAATACTAGACCTACACTATTAACGTAGTATGCAAGAAATAGYGGCTTATCAAAATGACCRTTGGAACACTCTCAACCGGTAACTTAAAAACAGCATTTAAAAAAATATCCCTTTAGAAGCTTTATAATTTTATTCTTGCATGTATGACGATAAAAGGCAATACACATTCAAATAGTATTTAACAAAAGCAATAGAATAAAAAAAGAACCATCCAAATTGCCCAAATATTGAGCTTATTTCAGTATTAAGTTTGTTAGGGGACAATCATTTCTGGACGGAGGAAGTAGTTAGTTCCCATTTTTGTCAAAACTGACTTCACAACAAAACTGTCTCTGATATTCCCGTTGACCATGCTGCTGAGTTCGAACGCCCACCAATCCCACCATATAAACGACTATGATGCACCTAACATGACATCGGAATTCAATGAACACAACTTTGGATGGCCGAGAGAAGAGGCAAACAGGGTAAAACTTTTGCTACCAAGAGATAGCAGCCCCTTGCACGAAAAGTTCGATTCTGACCAGAGAACATGTGTTTTTCGTTTCGATGAGGATCGGGACCTTCTCACAATTGTATTGGAAGATGAGACGTCAGAAAGCGTCGTTGATTTTTTGGATCCATATGATATAATAGGGGTGAATATAGAAATCAAACCAATTTCATTGTCTCCCTTCCGAAAGGTATCGAACAGAGTCAGCGAGAATGATTCACGGATACACGACGAGAAAGAAATTGTTGCAACAAACCGCGCCCTGGCTGCTGATAATGAACCGGCTTCGGAAGTTCCGGTGGATACACAAGCGAATGCAGTATTGTCCTTATTTGTGTATCCAAAACGAAAAACGCGGGCGAAGGTATCTATGCTTCGGTTTTGTGGTGCAGAACGGAATGGTTCAAAACCTTCAAAAGCGGAAATAGCACTTGAGCAAGAAGGTGATCCTCAGCACGATAGTCCTGGCCGTCGCTATGCACATCATCGCCAATTCATAATTGCACCTACTGAAGACCTCACAGATCTGTCAATCATGGTTAATGCGATTAGAAGACTATCACGGGTTTCGACAAATCGAACGGAAGGAGTATCTTGCGACAAAGAAGAAAGACTACTTGTCATTATCAATCCCTCTTCAGGGAAAAAGTTAGGTGTTCACGAGTATGATACTATACTTCTTCCAATGTTAGAACAAGCTGGAATTTCTCACGATTGCCTTGTAACAACTCATTCGAAACATGCCGAAGAACGTATGAAAAAACAAAACCCGACATCGGATTTCAAAGATATCTCTGAGTACAGCGGTATTGTTCTTATTGGTGGGGATGGGACTATTCACGAAGTCTTGCAAGGTATTCACCATCGAAGCGATAGAGATAAAATCCTGAAGAAAATCAAACTGGGCGCAATCGGAGCAGGAACGTCGAATGGACTTTCTGCGAGCCTGGCTCATGCTAGCAAGGTTGGTGTTTGTATTTGCGTTTCAACAAGACAACAAATCTTGAATGAGTACATGTGTGCTTTGTATGAAGGCGGAATGAAGAAAGTAAATGGCTGTCTCACATTGTTTGCGGACTTTTTCATTTGGACGCACTCTGGCATGTTAGGAAAATTATTTGCCACTGGACTCGGCGTTTATGATTGCTAAAGGAGCGTCTTCTTGGATTGATCTCTCTCGATACGAAACAAAATCTAACTCCTATGCATCGTTTCTAACTTTCAGTTGGGCCATGATAGCGGATATTGACATTGAATCAGAACTTATTCGCTGGGCAGGTTTTCTTCGAATGGATATTTGGGGGGTAGTGAGGGTGCTATTTTTGCGAAAATATCGCGCAAAGTTTTCTTACCTCCCGCCTTCCGAAGGAAAGAAGACAATAACCATGCCGCCATTGGGTGATCCGCTCTCAAACTCTGAAGGATGGATAACATTCGAAGATGAATTCATCTTGTTTTGGGCATCACAAGTTACGCATGCAGGAGAGCATATGTTTCACGCCCCTCCATGCAAGGTTAACGACGGGGTTTTTCATATTATGATTGTGCGGTAAGTTTTATCGGATTTGGAGCACACTGTTAGTGAGGTGGATGAAATACTAACGCAACTTCATATTGCTTCACCCATCAATCTGTAGCGGAAACGTATCGAGGCTTCGACTAGCCTTGATTCTTTTGTCGATGGAACATGGTGCGCACTTTGGCATGAGTGGGGTGGAATTTATAGAATGTTCTGCCTTTCGTCTAGAACCTTTAACTGAAGGATCATTCAACGACCTTGATGGTGAGGTTATTGAGTCTGGTGATATTCAAGCAGCTGTTTTACCATCGTCAATTCAAGCTTATTGTATGCCACAGTACACTTGTTGACACCTCATTTTTTAGTTGGTGTCCACAATCCATGGAGGGAAAAATCCATTTGTGACATATCAAAAACCATAGTTTGKATTTTGCAATTTTGAGTTGTACTTCTCCAGTACAAAACTGGATATTAGTTTTTCTTTCCATGTGGGCTTTGCTTGTCTAATATTTCAAATAAATTTATAGCAGTACCTTAAAAAAACAAACTATTCATATTAAAACATACTAGTGCTAGTAGTGGTAGGTACTCATTCTGTCCAAGATTGAAGCAGTCATTTCAAGATTGAAGAGAACCACCTTCTTGAGACTTGTTGAATATTCTGTCATGATGGTGGCTGGTCATTCCAAAATCAAAGAGAAGTCCTACCCATTCCTCCCAAAACTAAAAAAATCAGCCATAATCATGATTGGTCATCCAAAATTAAAGAGACCCCAATTCCTTCTAAGACTTGAATATTCAGTAATAATTATGGTTGGTCATTCCAAGAATAAACTGGTCAATTTTAATAGTAGATAATCCCATTCCAAAGACTTGGTAAATTCAGTCATCAGCCATACAACCACCATGAAAAAAGAAGTGRACTCCTGCAAGAAATTGAAACTCCTTCAATTATCACATCTTGAGGTCCATAAAAATGTGTAAGAAAGAACTTATTATTCAATCTACTATATTCAAGCTTGTAAGAAACTAGAGGGGGTAAATGGCTGACCCAAAACACCATTTTGTCTCTTCTTGCTCTGAGAGGCAGCATCARGYGCAAAAATGTGGAAGAACACTGCTGAAGTATCAGGTTCAGGCACAACTGATTCCAATGCAGATGGTGATAAACAGAATTGAATCTGCAACATGAATACAAACATGCTACTAGTAGTACTGCTAAACATTTCATATCACCAATTTTATGTAGAAAATTTGTTATTGTCATCCACCAAGAGACCAGCAATGTGGAAGTCATCAAAATCTTTAAGGACAAAATAATCCATCCAGATACTAGATTGTTGCTGCTTTTGTTTTTACATTTCACAAAAATCAGTGCATTCCCCTGATTGATCAAGAAAAATGAGACTCCAGGCGATTATCAGTGGTTGAAGCAGCAAAAAAGTGTGCATGGTGTCAAGGTAACCATGAACAATTGAGAGCAGCTCATTAAAAAAAATCTCAAATTAATATTCAACCACATGAGAGAACTACTAGAAGAGGGGCTAGGTGGTTCTAGGACCATAACTTCTAGGAGAAGAATGCCCCTAGTACTAGTTGCTCTGAGGGACAGCACCTTCCTCCAAGGAGGTTTGGTGGACGCATGACCAAAGAGGAGTTCTATTTTTTCTCTCAGGGGTTGGTGGCACTTGAAAATCAAAAGTACTGATTTATTGTGGTCAGTATTACTGCTGTACTAGGATGTCTTTCAAAGCATTGGGAGTCAACCTTTCAATCATAGTAGTAACTGTTAGTACTGGCACAGGTATGACTAGACCAGAAGTTACAACTACTACTATTAGTAGTAGCATGAAAAAGCTGGAAACATTCTTGAATGAGTATCCTGATCATAATTTGACAAGTAATCATAACTGCTAAATTTTAATGTCCTCAAGAATATAAATCAAACATTACCCATCAAAGTCAAACAAGTGACAAAGGAATATTATAATTGACATCATTCCCAATTAACATTGCTAATGCATCAAGAACTGCTGTTCACAAGTTACAGGGAAGATAATTGTCACCACCACTACTGGTACTACTAGTACTACTACTAAAGAAGAAGGTGTTGGTTTCAACCTTCTTGTCTTACACAAGATGGAGAAGAAATTCAATTTATGTTGTGCTCCTCCTCCTTTCAACTACAATAAGAAGAGTTCATATTAGCAGTAGTACTACTACTAGACAAGAATGCTACTAGTAGTAGTACTACTACTAGTAGCAGGACGAGAAGGAGTGTTCCTCATACTACTACTACTACTACTACTACTACTACTACTACTACTACTACTACTACTACTACTACTACTACTACTACTACTGGTAGTACTATAGTACTAGTAGTATGGTGCTGTGGTTGTTGTTGTTGTTCTTGTTCTTGTTCTTGTTGTTCTTGTTGTTCTTGTTGGTGTTCTTGTTGGTGTTCTTGTTGGTGTTCTTGTTGGTGTTCTTGTTGGTGTTCTTGTTGGTGTTCTTGTTGGTGTTCTTGTTGTCGTCTGGTGATGTTTGTGAGAACACCTCATCTTCTCTTCACAGAAAACAACACAGGCAAGAATGCCAAATATACAACAAATGAATGGACTCCACATATTTTAGAAACATCACACAGGAAGAGTGGTTTCATCAATTTGCTTCTAAATTTTCAATTTCATTTTGTCCACAGTACCAATTTTCCTTTTTCACTCAGTGTTGGAACCGCTGGTTTCTACGAAGACCTGTACCGCACCGTATGGTACAAATTTTTGCGCAATTTCTTGTGGCGGACGACGTACAGATGCAAACGAATTACATTCGTTCACCACCGTCGAACTCTTGTTTCATGAAAACACGTAGAAAAACCGTGTAACAGGCAACAAAAGACCTGGTATGMTACGGTACCGTACCTCCCACCTTTTCCAACAACATTTCAGGGCAGCAGCTTCAACCGAATTGTTTTCACCACCAAGAGAGAAAAGTAGTTTTGTCTTCGTGCGAGATAAAGAGACATTACATCCTCCTCAGTAAAGGGATACCCGAATAATTTGAAAGTAATAGACGATGACCACAATTAACTCAACGACATCTTTGTCTTCACCTGCCCTCGTGATGGAAGAAGGAGCGGACACAATCACTCAAGTTGTTGTGCACCCATTGGTCTTGTTGCATGTTTTGGACCACCACACCCGTCGACAGGAAGCGTCTGGAAGGGTAATTGGCACTTTGCTAGGTAGACGAGATGGAAAGAAGGTGAGATTCATTTGAATGCTTCGAGTAGTCCTGTTTCCATTTAAAAATGCTTTTGGTACATTCGCCGAATCTTGTTCCGTCGGTCTGTTCCTTGGACCCGAACTGATTATACGTTCATCCTTTTATTCGTCATTGTCAACTTAGATCGAGGTGACAAACTGCTTTGCTGTGCCTCATGCCGAAAGAGGCGACGAAGTTGCTATTGGCAAGGATTTCAACAAACAAATGTTGGCATTGCACCTTCGAGCAAATAGGAAAGAGACCGTTGTGGGATGGTATGCGTCGGCTGCCCTGGCGGACGGAGATAACGAAGCGCCGGATTTGATTGCCAATACGTCATCATTGATTCATGAATTCTATGCGGAAGAATCGGACGAGGGAGATCCGGTCCACCTTGTAGTTGATACGCGACTCATCGAAGATGCAATTACGGCCAGAGCTTACCGAAGCACACCGGTAGTTGTTCAAGGAGAGCCGATGGCCAATATGTTCCATGAGTTGCGTTTGACGCTGCAAAATTCAGAACCAGAGACACTTGCTCTCCATCGAATGGTGGCTGACAGCAAGGAAAAATCGACGGAGGAGTCATCAGAAGAGCCCTTGCTTGTATCAATGGAAACGCTGTACAATTTGTTGGAGACCGCCTCGAATTATGTTGATTCTGTCGTCGAAGGAAAGACATCGCCCGATGCAGAAATTGGTCGTAAAGTTGCAGACACATTGGCTACCGTTCCGCGCATCCGCCCTGAAGTGTTTGATAAGCTGTTCAATGACTCGTTGCAAGATATGCTTATGGTCACCTATTTGTCGAACATCACACAAACGCAGCTTTCTATTGCCGAAAAACTCAATGCGAGTTTGGGAGTTTAATAATTCAAATGTACTAGTAAAAATCCTTTTATTTTGCTTCCAGGCTGTATAACATTCAAATAAATAGTAACACGGATATTTTCATGTGAAAGCAGAAATGCACCTGAATAATCGATATATTTCATTTCATTCGTGCTTGGTGATTCCAATTCCAGTCTGTAGACAGACTCAAAACGCTTGTGTGGCAACTCGGCTTACATCGCCTTGAAGACTCGACACAGCTTGAAAGTTCCCTTCGAAGTCAAGTTTCCACATTTCCACCACCCCGCTATCACCACTGCAAGCTAGCACAGTGCCAGTAACGTTCCATTGACACCTCCATGCATTCGAAAYCGGAATTTCCTGAGTAGCCTCAAGCTCCAAAGCATCCCCATTCCCGTCATTTCCTCGAGATAGCTTGAAGATACGCAATTGTTTCCCTTCCGCGGACGCGATATAATGGTATTTCCGTCCCACATTTGGCGCCCACGCCACATCCAAAACATCCCCGACAGGAGGCGGGGGCAACACGATAATAGAATTCCACTGGCGAGATGTTTCGCTGTAACGGTATATAATTGGATGCGCTCCACCAACAACAAGCGTGGGTGGCTCGAAGCGGCCTGTTGACCAGCTCAAGCACGTTACTCCTAGACCGTCGGCAAAACATTGAAGGGTAGAGGCATTGGCCCACTGGGCAAGGTTCATTACATCCACAGCTGTATTGAAATTCATGAAAATAATTGTCGACAAAACCAATTGTCATGCAATTCATCCAATCAGATGAGAAGTGTTTAGTAGATGATCTGTTGACTGGAAAGAAGGGGGGCTATTTATTGCATATTTGATACCTCAAGCCTACGGTACGTACCCTCGTAAATTCGAACACATCTATTGCAGATGTCATTGGAAACAATATAGAGGCGATTGCGTTGAGAAGCAAGATGTGCGACAACACGAGCTACAATCCAGAACAGAGCACTCCCATATGAACACACATGTAATGATGAATAATATAAAGTACACGATGCACTTACCCATCAGCAGACCCAGTTGCTAGTTTTAACCCCCAGTGTCGAGGTGCAAATTCAACACAAGCAACAGACTTTCGTGCTTCTGTAAGCTGAGCTTTTGCTATCCATCGCGACGCTGCAGAAGTTGCGTTCGTTTTTTCTTCAAAAATTTTTGCCTCGTGATCTGAACCACAGCTAGTTTTGAAGCCACACCAATGTAAACGCAATAATTGAATCCGTGAGAGACCAGTGCATTTTTTATCCATAACAAAATCATAGCTTTTATGAAAAAAGAAATTCAAGTGAGACTGTCGAACCGACTCACGTTGCAATGAGGCTTCCGTACTCCGGGTGGCTCCAACTAAGCATGCTGACGCTTCCTCTGTGGGCTTGCCATTCTCCAACCAAGCTCCATTCTCCACTATCCGTCAAGTCCCAGACTCGAACAAAACGATCACCACTGCATGTCGCCATGCGGCGCCCGTATATGTCGAAGGCGCAACCATGAATGTAGTCTTGGTGCATCGAAGATATGACCTGCGTCGAAGATGCATTGGCTGCACTAAATTTCATTTTGTCGTTGCGATAGTTAGAAACACCCGTTATGGTAGAACCAGTCTTCCGTGTTGAAATTTTAGGATAGTTGAGGACGTTACGTCATCTGAAATAATGATGGATTTGGTGAGCACTGTTGAGATCCTTAGCACAACCCTCGGAGACAACACACGCAAATTTTCAAAACCCTCCTTCTTAATTCCTCACCCTCAATTTCACGGGTTATTTGATTATTTGATCTGAAAAATATCATGGATATTAAAATAATAAAACATTAACCCTTGAATCTTTTATCTACAAACAAGAACCAATTAAGTTAGTGTAATAGAATTTGATACAAAAACTCAGTTCTCCTATGAAAAGTCATCACTGGTGGTGGTGGTGCTGAGC
>CAACVS010000679.1:54089-64341 GCA_900660405.1 Pseudo-nitzschia multistriata | reverse complement strand
TGTGGCTGTGGCTGTGGCTGTGGCTGTGGCTGTGGCTGTGGCTGTGGCTGTGGCTGTGGCTGTGAATCTTTTCTTCACATAGCAGTTGGGAAATCTTAGAATTGAACAGTGCAAACAGATTTACTCTCCCAGGATCTCTGTATAGTAGTTCTATTTGAGGAACAGCAACCATAGTATACAAGAACAAGATGTTTCCTTGTGCTGCTTCTTTATAGTAACCATGATACTAGTACTTCCTCTGTCCAGGAATAATAGTCCCCTAACAAGCTTACTACTACTGAAATAAGCTCAATATATGGCTGATTTGGATGGTTCTTTTTTTCTTCTATTTGTCTTGTTTAATACAATTCTAAATGTATTGCGCTGTCAATTGTCATRCAAGCAATAATAAAATTAGTAAAAGCCTTCAAACAGAGCCTTTAAATCATGGCAAGGTTTCCAACATTCATTTTGATATGCTGCTACTTGCACATAATATCTAAGATAGAGTTGTTCTTGAGGCTAGTATACTTCAAACCACTATACAGTAGATTGCATTCTTATATTGGTCATTTGTATTCAAAAGAGGTGCGCCATCATACCATCGTTGTTGAAATTGAATTTGCTGTYTTATTGGGTGTATTTTCATGTGGTGCTGTAAAAAATACATTTTTAATCACTCACATGCACATTTCTAGTTGGCAGTACTGTTTGCATGTATTCTACACAGTCATATTGTACTGGTGTTTAAGTTCAATTATTTGATAAGTGTTAGGAGAAAGTACTAACAACTCAGGGGACTATTATATTTGGACAGTAAAATTGGAGTCACTGGACGGTCATTGTTGGACTGAGGAAGTACTAGTACTACTAGTAGGAGGTTTACAGGGATGAAAATGATAAGATTTGTTGTTCCTTAAATTTTGGCTCTGGCTTCATATGCTCCATGTCATTAGTGAAATATAAATCTCGTAGATTTAATGGTTTCTTGGTTGGTGTACTAGTTTTTTGCTCCAGACCTAAAGGCTGCTGCAGCTTTTACTAATGATACCATAATGAATAATTCTGATTTTGTGCTAGGATGGGGAATGGGAGATTCCTCATCAGATTTGTACTATTTGTGTTGTTTGAACCCTTCTCCCTGTACATAGTCCTATACTTAAGATAGCAGGCAGGTCTTTCAATTATTCACCRCCAGTTTTCAATTGGGGAAGCAGGAACTTGCTATTTCTTGTTGAACAAATGCTTGTTTGATGTTTTTGAAAGTCTTGATTGGTTTTTGCAGGCTTCCTGGCGGCACAGCTTCTTGATTTATACTGAAGTACTTGCTTGCCATGCCTAAATTTGAATTCAAGATTATGCTTCTGTAAATGGAACTTTATAGTGTAATTTGCAAGTCAATTGGAAATTGGTGTGATTAACTAAAATAACTCATGTTTACCAGGTAAAGGGCACAATAACATCTTGGCATTGAACCTATCACTATGTTAAAAAAAAAACATGGCACTTTGTTGCTTAGAACTCAAATCAGCAAATCTTGGAGCACAGTTGATTGCTGAGAATTTAAATTGGCAAAACAAAATTAGATATGGTGTCATCAACTTGCATTGTATGGCATACCATGTTCCCTACAATGTTTTCGTGTTTGTCGTACGGTAGAAACAAAAAAGGTCTACAATGTTTTGTGTATTTATTTTAWTGGCATAAAAAGTGACTTCTGATGCATCGATAAAAAAGTCGTTCATGGCGCTGACGTTCACAATGAACGCTATTAAAATAGAGCATAGGCTGCATTGTGTACGATTCTTTTCGCATGTTCCAGATTTTGGTCTCTCGATTTCAATCAGACCTAGTTATTTCTGTGAAAGCGGGCAGCAAGACCAGAACGGTGTTAAAATTGTGGTGAACGTCAAATCATGTCGAAGGAATAGGTTCCAAGACACTACTACTGCGTGAAAACTTACCTTGGAAAAGTTCCAAATGACTGCTGCAAATCCTATTGCCAAGACAATGCACATGATGTCTACCATGATTTTGTCTCCGGAGCGCCCGACTTGCTCAAGAGTTTCCTTCATTCTAGCGTTCACAGTGGTCATTCTCTCAAGATTCTTATCGAGCTTTTTATCCACYTTGTCCAGCATTTGATTTTGGAGACGAACTTCTTCGCCTTGTTGCTGAGCGATTTCCGCCAAGTCTTGAATCCCCTCACCGATTTCATCAAGCTGTAAATCAAAATCGGCATCGCGTTCCTCTATTTGCATAATCTGCTGTTGCTGATCACCGGTAAGTGCCACCCCTCCACCGGTGCCGCCCCAAGACGGCTTCTTGCCACCATAAGAACCGGACGGATTATACGCCAGCGCCTTTGTGTTTAGGGCAGCAGCAGCATCGGGGGTACGGCTTCGAGCGTATCCTTTCATTTGTGCGTCCTTAACCTTTTCAATCTCAGCGTAGAGGCGTTTGGTCAGTTCCGATTGAACCTCTAGTTCTTCAGGGGTGAATTTGCTCTTCTTCTTGCGTGCTTCTTTCTTATAAATAGCTTCTAATTCTCTCCATTCGTCTGTTGCCTGTCGAATATTTTCGCGAGTTTCTGCTTGCATCTTGATGATATCTTTTGCGTTGTCGCCTCCGTATCCCGCTCCCTCGAGTTTCTTAGTATCTTTCAAAAGTTGGTGGATAGTCTTCAAACGATCAACAATGGTCGATTTTAACTCCAAAAACTTAGATCCTTTCTTCTCCGCTTTCTTCGAAGATCCCATTTTGGCCGTGTTGTTGGCTTTCGCCCGCTTTTCATCTTCAGAGGTCTTCGGCTTCGCGCCGATATCCTCCTGTATAGTATACAACTTCGTGAGAAGATCGGTGATCTCTTCATCCTCTCGTCCTGCTCCCATTTTTAGGTTGTCTCGCTTTGTAGGATAAGTATTTTTTGTGCAACGAGTGGATGTACCGGTAAGATTCAGTAACCAAAGAGTAACCAAAGAGCCTTATGGTTTAGAGCTCTCGAACTTCTGGAGCATCTGAAGGGATGGGGATGCCCCGTGCGTTCAAATACCTAAAGGTTCTCTACAAGCGGTCTCTTGCGTTCAAATACTGTACAATAGTACGAGTATGTACTGTAGAATCAGCCAGTCATGGGATGTTCAATGCTCCTCTATCTCGCTACGAAAAAACAAGACTAAAAACAAAAAGAGACATACCGTACCGTTATGTAAACACACTGTATCACATGATGTTGTACGCTACGGGTACATACCGGCACTTACTGGTACCGGTAGCGAGCATTTCGCATGGAGATGACAGATGACACCTTACGAGTGCGTTGTGATTTCAAWAGCATTCACTATTCAGTACTGGAGGGGGTTTAACCTTAACTTTCATCGCCAATACAAAAATGAAGTTTATATACCGAAAATCGCARTGGRAAAGTTATTCTTGCACAGGGGCAGTACGCGAGACGATGAGGTTCTACCGATGTCCGTGTCTTTGCTCATTGCAAACTACTTAGCGAAACTGACTARCACGAAAGTGSCTGTCGAATATTTGACGCTCATTGTGAGCATTCTCTTTTTGCTGTGACCAACATCTATTTCAACCATCGATGATTGCCTTTACTTCCTCTCAAAAAGTGGTCTTATCGAATGTTGACATGAAAGTAGTGCTCTTGGAGGCCGATGGTTCGAGTCGGTAAAGCGAAGAAGTTTTTGAAGTACAGCGCGACAACTCTATTTGCCATTTTCCTTGTTTTCCAGKKTATGTTGATGTGTCGGCTGGTTGATCGGTCCAATTCAAGCTACAACAGAAACAGCGGCAATGAACAATCACTAGGCGAATGATGAAGTTCACTGATTCATTTTAATACCACTTATTCCACCATACATTCCGGTGTTGATTTGTAGTACGTTGTCAACATTCGTCCGAAGGTAAAATATTACGGTACATACATAGTATTATGTTGCAATCAATAACTTAAGAAGCGGGTATTGGCTGTTCTATTAAAGATGTGTAATTTGCGTCCAAAATTGAAGATCTTAATTTTCTTCTTCGCATACAACATGATGCACTTGCAAAATTGGTGTGGAGATTTCAAAAATTGATAGGAGGTTGAGTCATCGATTTTCAGTCCCCTCTTAATACACATTCTGAAGTTGTGCCATGAGTTTGTTGCTTTCTAGTTCGAGTCCTTGGTGACAGTTGATGCCAGCGCTACGGGCGGATGAAATTAAATCCATTGCACTCATCTCCATCATCGCTGCTTCAACATCTTTTGAGGTGAGAAGATACCTCAAACAACGGACTGCCTCGAAGGCATCGTGTGGTTTTGATATTGCCTCTTGAACACAAGAAAGCAGAGAAGAAAGAAAGGGTCTTGCTATTAGAYCATTGCCTTCCATTGAAAGAACTTCTGTCAAGTCGCTCTCACTGATAGCTTCAAAAGAAGATGCTACTACTCCCAATATCTTTCGACGAAGAATGGAAGAGTGACCTGTTTCCAAACCACTCTGATCTTCGCCATCGCACGATTCAAGCAAGGAGACGAGCTGCTTCAGGCAATCACAATTCCAAAGAATCAATTTCGCAACTACGTCCTGTGCTCCGCAAGACTTCATCATCTTTTCCATGCTTTCGATAGCTAGAATTTGTATATCACATTTCTCGGATTGAAGCATGGTGTAAGCACTTTGGAAATCATCATTAATACATTTGTGATGAGATTCTCTAGATCGCTTGGGGATAGTAGGTGGTATGCTGAATCGTCTAGGTGGAAACGATCGCTCTCCTTGCTGTACCCCTTTCGAAGCTCGCAGAATTGTTCTAGATGCGTCGCGAAAATCAAAAGTACACCCCATTAGTCGTCGAACCTCGACCACAACCATGTCATTATCACCGAAGAGGCGAATGGAGAGCCTCGTACCCTGTCGCGTTTCCACTTCAAGATAATTCTTTGTTTCGAAGAATGGGAAGAAAAGGAGGCATAGCGGTGAGCGAATCGAAAACAGTTTTTCGTCATTTTTCGTGGCATCATAACACAAGAAGCAAAATGCGACATACCCCTTGTTCTGATATTATCAAATCATMTATACTGATCGATGAAGCTCTGAGTACATCGCAAATTCTGTTAGCAACTACTTGGGCGCTTGAATCCTTGACATATACATTCGTTCGGAGCAACGTGTAATCAGGACTAAGTTCCGGGAGTTCCTGAACTCTCCATCGAAAAGACAATGGATCTGGTCCATCCAATTCTTCTGCAGTATCGTGACACGCATGAATCGATGTCTTCATTGGCGAGCTACTACGTTTTCGCAAAGGTGCCAATGGCCTGGGCATGATAGGAGAGGACAGTGCCTGGATAGCCACACTTCTATATTCTGGGCCATCCTCAGGCGCTTCATCATGTTGAATGTTGTTGTTGCGTTTCTGCATTCTGATCTCACTAAACTAGCTAATTAAAAGTAACGATTGGCTGATTTCTTGTATCGTGCTATAAGAGATGATTATTGTGTTGAGAGTGTTGTGGCGCTTTGGCAAAGAAAGGTGGTTTATGCTATGACTGATTTGATGGTAAATTTCCGGAGATCGATGATCTACCGTACAAGCAATTAACGATGTACAGTAGTACGGTACTGTAGAACGATATTTCAATAAGTACGATGAAGAAGTATCGAGTCTCCAGTGTTTTGCGTTGTCGTGATATTATGGAAACAACCTTCGAAACCATTCTTGGTACGCATGAGACTCATTCTTGGAACTTCCTCACAGTCACAGATAACTCTTACGAGATCATTGGAAGCAATTTTTCTTAATGTCCTTTCTTAAAAACATCTCAGCGCAATAATCAATATTGAACCTAAAAAAGGATTGGGATGAGAAGCATTTCGAAGGAATACTTTTCCCTTCATTCTAAAAGTCGACATTCTTAGTGGTTCTCGAATGGAACACGAATGAAGAAATCAGCCGTATTMGATATTTWAACCAAATCAATCGTTTAAAGGCACTGCATCTGTGTTCAACTAAGTGGCGAGCTAAGCGGGAACAATGATGAAGAACCTCATCGTAGTACTCAAAAAAGCGTTCTAAACTCATTGCAGTCAACATAACAATATTAATAAATTAAAAAATAGTGTACCGGTGGGTATATTCAGGAGCCATATTATAGCCTAGTGAATTATCATCGAGACTCAATCGTTCAAAAGGCTGGAGAATTTAATTAATCTTTTATAAATCAATTAATAAAAATTAATTAATTGAAWAATTAAATTTAATTCTCGGCGAGTTGAAAAGAATTTTTCCAAATAGTGACCTCCCCCAAAGGCATAGTGACGAATCTCAAAGAGGCATATCAAATTAACTGTATTCAATCTTACTCGCACCCAATCAAAGTGCGCGGATCGCGCTAAAATATTAAAAAAATGGTCCCTTCGGTCCCTCTCCAGCTATTCCTTTCTCTACAATAATAAAGCCTCTCCATTCGCGAATACGATAGAATATCGATTGCCAAAATGGAGGAAATTATTATTATCTATCAAAGACAATTTCTTGAACAGTCTATCTAGAAAATTCTAGGCTTTTATGGAAGAAACAGAAAAATACTACTTACATATTATGATATTCAACAACTAGATGGGATTGGAACAATGGTTGTTACTTGTATATTGAAACTAATGTCTTACGTACGTACCTACGTACGTAGTGAAAAATATCAACTGAACACATTGAAATACTACTAGACACACCGCACACAGCACCATCACATCCAAAACTTCACTACTGCACTTACTGTACTACAGTACGTAGGTACTRTACGTATATTGTAACATCAATTCTTTTACTTTTTGCTTACATTCCGGTACCTGGGTACATGTAAATACAATACGGTATTCAACCCCAAGAAAGGGGGCAACCTTGCATAAGAGTTGAATTCCGATGCATCAATATGTGACAGAAGAAGAACGTGTTTTTCCTGTACAGTACCGTAGAACTACTTCTCAATACCGATTTCTAAATTATTCATGGAAGAAGGTAATCTGCAGCGACGAAAATGCAAATTTGCATTGAAGTACAAATTTAGTCCCTTACCTGTTAAATGCATGCAATAAACTGCACAATCTACAGAGCAAATTTAATTGTAGTGTAAAATGTAAAATAGCAACTAAACATCACATTAAGACCTAGTTTTTGGT
Organism: Pseudo-nitzschia multistriata; assembly: GCA_900660405.1. Lineage (NCBI taxonomy): Eukaryota > Bacillariophyta > Bacillariophyceae > Bacillariales > Bacillariaceae > Pseudo-nitzschia > Pseudo-nitzschia multistriata. The sequence continues at coordinate 57,181 of CAACVS010000679.1, read as the reverse complement.
AGAATTTATCTTAACATTATATTGAACATATTGGGTTCAGTGGGTAGTTGGGTCATACAATTTTTATGCTGAAACTACTGGTATAATTATTAGGTCCTAGTAGTACTACTAGCTAGCTAGTACTACTACTAGTAGTAGTAGTACCACTAATAATACTAGTAGTGCTAGCAGCAGGAGTATTACTACTAAGAATCCTCACAAAAGCATCCCGCAGTGGAACCTTTGCTGCTTTTGSAATTAGTACATCAAGTGGGACATCTGACATCAGCTCAATCCTTGAAAAAGGAGGGAGTCCTGCTTTCTCAAGAAGGAGTCTAGAACATTTCTCTGCTTGGCCAAAAGCCAAAAAGTAGATTTTCCTCTTGAAATTTTCTTACCCTTGCATTCCTTGTATCATTGAGAGTCTTGATTGCCTCATCATTCCTCCTCTTTGAGACTTCACTGGTAATGATGGGTTGTGATCTGCCAAAGACCAAAGACCGACTTGTCAATCTCCAGATATTGCCATCACGATCCTTGTCCAATGGATAACCTAGTAGTGAATCAAAGAAATCCTCAGATGTTCTTCCTCTAGTATACATCTCTTTAGTACATTGAAGAAGTTGGGTTGCAAAGAGATGGATTCTTATTGCTTGTCTGTATCACAGCATGAACATCTGGGCATCCATCAACACCAATGCTGAAGCCACTGTCAACAAATGCACACTGCAGCTTCTCTTTGGAGAATGCTTTGGCCTTGACCCAAGGACGACTTGCAGCACAGTCAATAATAGCAGAAGATCTCTTTTCTTTCTACCTTGAGGAAGAAGGACCCCAAGTCCATAGGCTGGAAGAAATTGATAGTCTTTGCACCAATCTTGTTGTAGTACATGCCTTTCTTGAACAATGCGCCATTGGTATCCACACACCTGTGCTGATAGCTCTTCTGGGACCTCTGCAGCATCAACTGGCACATGGCAATGCAATTGCAGAACCCTCCTCCTGTAATAAGAATAGATAATGCTGTCATACCATTCAAAAAATGTTTGCATGTCCTCATTCTTTCTCAACAAAACAATGTACCCAACTTCCAAACTTCTTGCATCAATGTCAGAATTCATACACATACMTGAAACTTCACCAATAAAAATGAATGGTTTCTCCTCTGGCATCTCACCATGTTGATGCCTTGCACCCTGCTAGGTAATTGGTTGGCTTTATCTAGTACTCATATGTCCCCTGGTAGATTGATCTGGAAGTCATTTTGTGCAGGAGGTGCTTTCTTGAATGGAGCTCAGTTGTACTACTAGCTAGTGGTACTGCTACTAGTAGCAGTACTACTGACTTGTTTACTAGGCTTATTACTGTGGGTGTAATAATAATAAGTCCAAATAATCCCCAATGCCCAGTGTGATCAATACACTCATTTGTGTTTTAAGATGAATCATGCCAAAAACTAGGTCTTTATCTGATATATAGTTGCAGAGATAGACAATATCAAAAAGTAGGGTAATTTGGTAGTTTTAGTACTAGTAGTATTTTAGTACTAGTATTTTAGTAGTACTACTGTGTACAGGCATTTTTCATGAAGAAAATAGAAAAAAATTAAAAGTTGCAATGTTGTTGAGTTGCATTTTTGTCGCTGCATACTAGGGTATGAATTCTGAATTCTAGCTTGCCAACACTGAACCTCATACCAGAGAGGTACACAAACAAAATATCTAAAATATCAACTGTGTACGATGTAGTAGTATACAAGACATGTAGGTCTTATAAGCAACAAGACTGGATTGGTACAGTATCAGGGTGATTCATGAGAAGCACTCACACAATTGCACACAAGGCAAATTCTATGGAAAAAACACAAGAACAAGTCATGAAGGTAATTCTCAAAAATCCCCTCAAATCCCCGACACTCTCTCTTGTCAGCTACTACTATYCAATAACCCCATATAACCCCCCACCATATCACTGGTGAATTTGTCTTTCTATTGGGATTGGATTTGTGTGGTTATCACTGTTAAGCATCATTGGTTACATAGATATAGSTGTTTGAGTGAGTTGACTGTGACTTAATGCCCTACATGTTTTTTGTATTGTGTGTGGATTTCAGGCCATCTAATTACTACTGTGTAATGACTTGTGGGAATAGAAATTTGACTTGTACTAGGGCTAGTACAGTGTGCATGTGCAAGCAAAACTATTTGGTTGAATGACTGGTGGGATTGAAATTCAACACTAATACCAAGCATGTGCATTTTGTACATTTTAGTCCAAGTAGTCATTACACAGAAAAATAAGGGCCCAAAATGTAAGACTATATTGCACATTTGGTGGCCACGTCCATRCAATAAGGAGAGGACAAATAGTAAGGAAAAACAAGACACAACAAAGAACAAAATGAAGTGTTTACAAGGATTGATCAGCCAGCTGCAACAGCAGGACCGAAAACCATGTGGTGACCTTCATTAGCTTCATGAGTAGCCATCACTATAGGATATACAGAATAGCTCCATTGGATTGCTCCTTCAGCAGAAGCACCAGCGCTGATCAGTCTTTCCATGTACTTCCAGAACTTCTTCCTCCCGCAGTACGTGCTCTTGTTGCATTGCCCACACTCAGCAGCAGTGAAATCCTTAGCAGGCTTATTAGTACTAAGACCAACATCACCTTCTTGTAGGGGATTAGAGATGCCAATCTACCATGAGAGCGAAGTAGTATCATCAACATCTGGATCTGGTCTTCCAAATGCTTTTATTGCAAAGAACTGAAAATATGATCTGGTGTGATAAAGCTGAGCTCTTCTTCTTGAGGTCAATAAAGTAAGACTGGGGTATCAATGATCACCTTCTTCCCCTCCTCCTTCATCAACTTAACCCTCTATATGGCCTATTAGCTCTAAGAGTATCTTATGGTATCTATTCCATTACCCTGACTGTTTCACATCTCTTGGAGGCATCACATCCTCCCCACGCCTTGTGCAAGCCCAGGGATGACACCCTGCTGCTGCTTGTTGTGCTGTTACCATTTACTTCTTCTTGTTGCTCCTAGTTAATAGTAGTAGTTTCTTTAATATCCAAGTTTTTGCTTGTACTTGTACTTGTACTTGTACT
>CAACVS010000679.1:26446-54029 GCA_900660405.1 Pseudo-nitzschia multistriata | reverse complement strand
TCATACTCATACTCATACTCATACTAAGATTACAATTTGAGCTTGTGTGTGTATTATTTTGTGAGCATGTAATGCTTGAATTTGCACCTCTCCTTGTGAGTCACTAAGAGGGAGGAGTTGCAAGATGGTTGCAGTTTACATAGATTTTGTTGTAGAATTTTTGGCAACCGGAAGAGGTACAGAAGTGACMACCAAAAAAGCTAATACTAGCGTTGCAGCATAGAATTYCTACCACAAATATGTAGCACATGTATTTATGCATGGTGGTAAATGGAATAGGACCAATTAGTATATTATACCCTACCCATAATCCTACGTGGTATTTTAAGTAACAGGGGACTTGTCCGACTTTTTTTGAGAAATTGGTTGCAAAAATTTAATACTGGTACCATACCTGAATCCCAAAGGTACAACTGGATCATGTTTTTTTGCTTGGCCCACGCTATTCAATATCACATGACCTTGTTATAATAAGTATGCTTCTTCTCAGGTTCAATTTGGTAGTACTGAGCCTCTTGCAAATCAGGAGCAATAGGAAGAAGAAGCTGATAGGAGAAGAACACATCTCCATTTTCAATGCAATCTTTTGTGAGCCCATGTTGCTGTAACTTGAAGATATCAAACTTCCCCTTCCTCTCATATGGAAACATGTTATCTCTAGTAGCAAAATTCCTTGCAAACTGGTTGTTAGGATCTTCCACAGTACCACACACCCAAGGTAATGAAAATTCCACCCTTTTCCCTCCCTGATGGGTTTTTTGCCAAGACCACCAGCTAAGTGTTTAGATATTTCAACAGGCTTGCACTCAGAAGGAAGAAGAAAGTGACCTTAGTACTTCCCTATACCTGCTTCAAACTTTGGTCTGTAGTAGTAATATGGATGCCAACCACCCAGGTTGTCAACATCATTCCAGTTTTCAGGCTCTCCTTTGTCAACCTTTGGATCCTTCCTTTCATAACCCACTGGAACCTTTGGAAAGTTAAGAATGCTGTCAACAATAGTTCCATTTTTCCAAKAGAAGAACTCAGTATTGTGAGACTCAACATCATTGTCCCAGTTCCAAGCAGTTGTCTGGCTCTGTGTGATTATATTAAAGAACTCTGCTTGTGCTGCCTCCTCTTGACTCATTCCAGAAGTGTCAGAATCATAATTGGGCACAGTATCATCAACAACCTCTTCATCACTTGAGCTTTCATTATCCTCAAACAAAGTTTCAACATCTGATTCTAACTCAAAGGCTGCTTCAAAGGCTGTCAACTGGGACTCCAMAAGGGCCCTTAGTAGTACCAGTTGTCGCTTTGTCCTTCTTGTTGTTGGTTGTTGTGTTGTCCTTGAGGAATGCCAGTTGGTTATGTTGTTGAGTGGCATCGATGAAAGTGTTGGTGATACTAGTGTTGGTGATTGTGTTTTTGATAGTGTTGCTGAGCATTGTTGCTGATAGTGTTGGTAATGCCATCATATGTTGTTGATTTGTGTATTGATGTTGTCGTTGTTGTCCTTGATTTGTTGTCCTTGATAGCTGGCATCAATAGCTTGCTGGTTAGTGTTGCTACTAATACTGTTGTGGATATGAGTGCTGCTGGAGATATACTGTTGCTTGTTAGTGTTGCTGAGTGTTTCTGATTATTCTGCAGATTAGTGCTGTTGATGGGTGTCGTTGATTCCTTGCCATTGTTGTTGTCATTGCCATTGTTGTCCTTGCTGTTGTTGTCCTTTGTAGCTTGTGTCAATAGCTTGCTAAATTTGTTGCTGATATTGTTGCTGGAGATGAACTATTGCTATATAGTGTTGCTGATGAGTGTTTTGAGTGTTGCTGATTAGTGTCAATGGGGGGGGGGGCAAGTGGATGTCGGATATTGGAACAAGAAGTGCTTTCATTGGGATAATGGTAGCTTCATTACATGGTTGTGAGGACTCCTCTGTGTCCAATAATTGACATTAAGTTGYCTTGCTGCTATCAGCATCAGCCATGAAGGACTAATCTTGGTGCAACATTGAATGTTATTTTAGGTCAATATGTTCATCAAGAATGTRTTTCTTGTTGTCCGTAGGATATCAGACCGTGGGTATGATTCATACATACGACACGTACATACGATAAGTATCTCCAATTCATACACACCATACATATATGACTCACGCGATCCCCTAGGATTCATATGACTGACGTGACTCATTTCATTCACTTGCGTGAGTGACTTGATTCATTCGATCCACATCTCACTCGATCCCCACAGCGATCCATTCTAGATTTCATAGTTTGTCGATCCTCGATAAGACCATCGACTCACTTTTCTACTAGCACACACTTTACATCACTATTAGGACAGTCTCTMCCACAGGTTATGACACCCTTCCAATAAAAATTCATCACCACCATGGTGATAATTTTTTAGGCATGCTCTCTCCTTAATACAAACTCTACCGTCGCAACGTTGACACACACCTTTGAACACCAAATCGACGGCGCATGCACTCGCCACCGCCATCGTCTTTGACAACGCCTCCGCATTGTCACTAACACCGTTATTGACAACGCATACGCTTTATCGACGCTATCGTCTCTGAAATTATCAATTTCGAAAAGATCGCCATTGTCGCCGYTCACGATATTTTCTCGAACTCAAAACTTTCAAAATTTTTTCATCAATTTCTTTCTTTTACRATCAACGAAACTTTTTYGGCGACGACAAACCCGCTTCTATTTTTTTATTCCCACAACAAATAGAAATAAATCCCATGCGTACATTCACACGTACTACCCATATCCTTTACTCCCACAACGCAACCATCTTGCGCTATGCGCGACCACTCCCCGTCCCGCGTCCGACCCACGTTACCGTAAAACTTCGATTGAGAACACAAATCAAGCTTCTCACGAAAACCGATACTTTTACGATAACATCGCTCTTCAACTCGCTTCACAACACTCATAATAAAATATATCTCCTTTGATTTGTCTCAATAATATATTTTATACTTCCATTGTCATCCCAATCGACAAACATCAACATGAGTACTAAAACCAGAAGCAAATCCACGAAGCGCACCTTCTACCCCGACATCGACTCCATCCATGCTGTTTTCCTTCAACATCACAGTTATCCTGAACTGACTGAACCAATGAACACTGCATACGGCTTCACCGACGACTTTGTCGACTACCTCAACAAGAACCAAGATGCCTTCACCGATGTCGCCCAATTCATCCCATCCGTGAAAGAAAATATCATCGACCACATTCAAGCCAATGGATTTAACACTACCAATAAATCTCGTATCGAAATGCTGATTAACGAAAAGACGACACTCCTCGTTGAAATCACAAAAGACAAACGCGCACAACCATTAGGAAGCAACCTCGATCGCGCTCTRAGCTTTGTCCCCAAAACTGCTGAACCTACCGCACTTGTTTTTTACATCAACTGGTCACCCTTTTACGTCAACGATAGAATGACAACGAAAAACGTCTACAACTTTGCGCTTTTCGGTGACGTCCCCTTTCCACTTACCAACCCAAACGCGCCTTCCCCAGCTCCTCCAACTACAACCGGCCCAAACCCTACTGATCCCGCCATTGTTGCACTCTTTAAACAAAACAACAAAATCTTGACTAAAACAGCTGACGCGATCAAGATCCTTGCCCCTAATAGAGCGACAAAGACGCCCATCACCAGTATCAACCCTTTTGTTTCCCTCAACTTCTCTACTGGCATCAAAGCTCGATACGACTTCAACAAGGTTCCCTACATGTTCCATACTAATGACACCCTTTCCAAACTCCTCAATATTTTGCAACTTCCCCATGGACTCCGAAATTACGCTCGCAATAATAAGAACTCGGCATCTGRWTTCGTCACCAGAGATGGATCATACTTCCTCCTTGCTGATCTCGGCCCGCAAAGTGAAAAGAATTTTTGCAACCATGTCAATAAAATGACAGGTGAAACATCCTAAGAACTATACAATTGGTATACGGCCTTCACTACCCATTGCGCCYGCTATGGTAAATACTGCCACCCATACCMATGCTTTCGCCCCGACTGTAATCAACCCCGAGGCTTCACCATTGGTAAAGACGACGACAATGACCTCCATTCAACCTTTGAAACACTAATATTTACTGACTCTTGAATCATCTGGGACGTCCTCCATCAAGCTTGTACATCCCATAGTAAATTTCGACAAATTGTCAAACTCTACGATGGACATGGATATGAAGCTTTAAAAGCAATCATTTGCGAAACCCACCCATTCCTGATTGTCTCTCCTTCGTCGCTAGTAACRACACGTCCTACCCAAGGTTCACTGTCCCTCATGGAATATTGGAAGAAATACAACCACTACATCATGCTCCGAGCGTTAGTCGAAAATAACAAACAAACGGTCTACGACAAAACTGAGCGCGAACATTTTGTCAKCGGTTGTAACTACTCGTCTTTCCTTCAAACCAAAATCTGCCGTGAACAAGACTTTGCGCATCTCAAACATAAATTTGAACTGTCAAACTTCCTGGCCACTCTTCAGCAGTATCTGAATCTTCCAAATAGTCCAGCTATTACGCAACCATCGCAACGAAACCAAGTCCGAAAACTCAATCCATACATTCAGGCTCCRAAACCCCTTGCACCTGCWACAAAAACAGCCTCRATTAATCAACTACAGACCATCAATGTCGACGAAGACTTCCTCAATCTYGCATACTCCATGTCGATTAACCAAATCAAAGCCAACCCTGCTTCGTTCAATAAACAATGCCTCGTTTGCAACATGATGACTGGACAAACATCAAACCATTCCTTTGAACATTGTCCAATCCTTCAACAATCAAACTTACTTCGTCAAAACTTTATCAATTTTTGCMAAATGTACAAACGGGCACAAAATACTTTGAACAAAGCCAACGCTTCAATTAATCAGGTTCAAACATCATCACCAACTGAAGACACACAACTAATTATTGAGAACGTTGTCGCCCCACCTGAATCAACCGACGACACTAAAATGGATTTTGTCCAGGGTGGACRATAAAATCGGATGATCCTTGCCCTCCCCATCATCCGTCATCCACCCCTGTCCTCCATATGCTAAATTCTCTACACATTATGCATATGCATTTTCTTCCCTCCTTTGACACTGTATGCRATACCTCATCCCCGACTGATACATCCAAACCTAAAGTCCTGATGTACCTGCATCATGCTTTTCTACCTAAAACCGAGAAAGGACCTGATACTCCCTACGAACCGACTCCATCGTCTTCCCTAAACGTTGTCAACGTCCACTCAACTACATCCACGCAACATCCTATACCGCCGCCAACCGTATATACTTCAAACATCTCCTCCACTGTTTGCGCTCAAATTGACACAGGTGCAGACATTACATGCACAAACTTAATTGATGTCATCCACAACTACAAACCGTACACAAAAGACTTCCCATGTCAACTAAAACTTGTTGGTGCACTAAACTCTGCAGAGGGCATATATCCACACGGCGAAGGATATCTCCATGTACCAGCAGTTAACGACAACGGTTACACTCGTGTTTGCTGTATCTATTCACCAACCATATCCKCTACACTAATTTCTGAAGATGACTTTATCCGTTTGAACCCAAAACTCAAACTTTGTGATTATACAATCGAAATTTATAAGTTTTATGACATGAATAAACTCACCATCAGATGAAAACACCGACTCGATGACAACAAAACTATCATCATCCACGGTGTCATTTCCTTTGGCAAATCATACACTCAACCACTCATCATGCCTGACCTACTTCCCCATCATCCTTGAGCCACACTGTATAACTCCCTCAAGCAAGCACTCAGTCATGATGATCAATTTGCCAAGAACTGTTTTACTGCCACAGTAAACAAAATGCACGTTTTCCAAAAACGAGTGCATGACCACATCACAAAACACATGCACCAATTACCTTGTGAGCTCCCAAACCATCCCGTCAACGATTGGACCTTTGAAACTACACCCATCAAAGTCATCAAAGCTTAAACTCAACGCMTCCTTTGGCATCAACGCCTTGGACACATCAACGACGATTACTTGTACAACGCTCATCGATGGAATCCCAAAATTTAAACACAACGATCCGATCCTAGATAAATGCCCTACNCCACAGGTTATGACACCCTTCCAATAAAAATTCATCACCACCATGGTGATAATTTTTTAGGCATGCTCTCTCCTTAATACAAACTCTACCGTCGCAACGTTGACACACACCTTTGAACACCAAATCGACGGCGCATGCACTCGCCACCGCCATCGTCTTTGACAACGCCTCCGCATTGTCACTAACACCGTTATTGACAACGCATACGCTTTATCGACGCTATCGTCTCTGAAATTATCAATTTCGAAAAGATCGCCATTGTCGCCGYTCACGATATTTTCTCGAACTCAAAACTTTCAAAATTTTTTCATCAATTTCTTTCTTTTACRATCAACGAAACTTTTTYGGCGACGACAAACCCGCTTCTATTTTTTTATTCCCACAACAAATAGAAATAAATCCCATGCGTACATTCACACGTACTACCCATATCCTTTACTCCCACAACGCAACCATCTTGCGCTATGCGCGACCACTCCCCGTCCCGCGTCCGACCCACGTTACCGTAAAACTTCGATTGAGAACACAAATCAAGCTTCTCACGAAAACCGATACTTTTACGATAACATCGCTCTTCAACTCGCTTCACAACACTCATAATAAAATATATCTCCTTTGATTTGTCTCAATAATATATTTTATACTTCCATTGTCATCCCAATCGACAAACATCAACATGAGTACTAAAACCAGAAGCAAATCCACGAAGCGCACCTTCTACCCCGACATCGACTCCATCCATGCTGTTTTCCTTCAACATCACAGTTATCCTGAACTGACTGAACCAATGAACACTGCATACGGCTTCACCGACGACTTTGTCGACTACCTCAACAAGAACCAAGATGCCTTCACCGATGTCGCCCAATTCATCCCATCCGTGAAAGAAAATATCATCGACCACATTCAAGCCAATGGATTTAACACTACCAATAAATCTCGTATCGAAATGCTGATTAACGAAAAGACGACACTCCTCGTTGAAATCACAAAAGACAAACGCGCACAACCATTAGGAAGCAACCTCGATCGCGCTCTRAGCTTTGTCCCCAAAACTGCTGAACCTACCGCACTTGTTTTTTACATCAACTGGTCACCCTTTTACGTCAACGATAGAATGACAACGAAAAACGTCTACAACTTTGCGCTTTTCGGTGACGTCCCCTTTCCACTTACCAACCCAAACGCGCCTTCCCCAGCTCCTCCAACTACAACCGGCCCAAACCCTACTGATCCCGCCATTGTTGCACTCTTTAAACAAAACAACAAAATCTTGACTAAAACAGCTGACGCGATCAAGATCCTTGCCCCTAATAGAGCGACAAAGACGCCCATCACCAGTATCAACCCTTTTGTTTCCCTCAACTTCTCTACTGGCATCAAAGCTCGATACGACTTCAACAAGGTTCCCTACATGTTCCATACTAATGACACCCTTTCCAAACTCCTCAATATTTTGCAACTTCCCCATGGACTCCGAAATTACGCTCGCAATAATAAGAACTCGGCATCTGRWTTCGTCACCAGAGATGGATCATACTTCCTCCTTGCTGATCTCGGCCCGCAAAGTGAAAAGAATTTTTGCAACCATGTCAATAAAATGACAGGTGAAACATCCTAAGAACTATACAATTGGTATACGGCCTTCACTACCCATTGCGCCYGCTATGGTAAATACTGCCACCCATACCMATGCTTTCGCCCCGACTGTAATCAACCCCGAGGCTTCACCATTGGTAAAGACGACGACAATGACCTCCATTCAACCTTTGAAACACTAATATTTACTGACTCTTGAATCATCTGGGACGTCCTCCATCAAGCTTGTACATCCCATAGTAAATTTCGACAAATTGTCAAACTCTACGATGGACATGGATATGAAGCTTTAAAAGCAATCATTTGCGAAACCCACCCATTCCTGATTGTCTCTCCTTCGTCGCTAGTAACRACACGTCCTACCCAAGGTTCACTGTCCCTCATGGAATATTGGAAGAAATACAACCACTACATCATGCTCCGAGCGTTAGTCGAAAATAACAAACAAACGGTCTACGACAAAACTGAGCGCGAACATTTTGTCAKCGGTTGTAACTACTCGTCTTTCCTTCAAACCAAAATCTGCCGTGAACAAGACTTTGCGCATCTCAAACATAAATTTGAACTGTCAAACTTCCTGGCCACTCTTCAGCAGTATCTGAATCTTCCAAATAGTCCAGCTATTACGCAACCATCGCAACGAAACCAAGTCCGAAAACTCAATCCATACATTCAGGCTCCRAAACCCCTTGCACCTGCWACAAAAACAGCCTCRATTAATCAACTACAGACCATCAATGTCGACGAAGACTTCCTCAATCTYGCATACTCCATGTCGATTAACCAAATCAAAGCCAACCCTGCTTCGTTCAATAAACAATGCCTCGTTTGCAACATGATGACTGGACAAACGTCAAACCATACTTTTGAACATTGTCCAATCCTTCAACAATCAAACTTACTTCGTCAAAACTTTATCAATTTTTGCMAAATGTACAAACGGGCACAAAATACTTTGAACAAAGCCAACGCTTCAATTAATCAGGTTCAAACATCATCACCAACTGAAGACACACAACTAATTATTGAGAACGTTGTCGCCCCACCTGAATCAACCGACGACACTAAAATGGATTTTGTCCAGGGTGGACGATAAAATCGGATGATCCTTGCCCTCCCCATCATCCGTCATCCACCCCTGTCCTCCATATGCTAAATTCTCTACACATTATGCATATGCATTTTCTTCCCTCCTTTGACACTGTATGCRATACCTCATCCCCGACTGATACATCCAAACCTAAAGTCCTGATGTACCTGCATCATGCTTTTCTACCTAAAACCGAGAAAGGACCTGATACTCCCTACGAACCGACTCCATYGTCTTCCCTAAACGTTGTCAACGTCCACTCAACTACATCCACGCAACATCCTATACCGCCGCCAACCGTATATACTTCAAACATCTCCTCCACTGTTTGCGCTCAAATTGACACAGGTGCAGACATTACRTGCACAAACTTWATTGATGTCATCCACAACTACAAACCGTACACAAAAGACTTCCCATGTCAACTAAAACTTGTTGGTGCACTAAACTCTGCAGAGGGCATATATCCACACGGCGAAGGATATCTCCATGTACCAGCAGTTAACGACAACGGTTACACTCGTGTTTGCTGTATCTATTCACCAACCATATCCKCTACACTAATTTCTGAAGATGACTTTATCCGTTTGAACCCAAAACTCAAACTTTGTGATTATACAATCGAAATTTATAAGTTTTATGACATGAATAAACTCACCATCAGATGMAAACACCGACTCGATGACAACAAAACTATCATCATCCACGGTGTCATTTCCTTTGGCAAATCATACACTCAACCACTCATCATGCCTGACCTACTTCCCCATCATCCTTGAGCCACACTGTATAACTCCCTCAAGCAAGCACTCAGTCATGATGATCAATTTGCCAAGAACTGTTTTACTGCCACAGTAAACAAAATGCACGTTTTCCAAAAACGAGTGCATGACCACATCACAAAACACATGCACCAATTACCTTGTGAGCTCCCAAACCATCCCGTCAACGATTGGACCTTTGAAACTACACCCATCAAAGTCATCAAAGCTTAAACTCAACGCCTCCTTTGGCATCAACGCCTTGGACACATCAACGACGATTACTTGTACAACGCTCATCGATGGAATCCCAAAATTTAAACACAACGATCCGATCCTAGATAAATGCCCTACGTGCATACAATCCAAACAAACAAAAACGCCAGCTGGCCCTAACACTACACGCACAGCAGAACATCCCTTTCAAGGTCTCTCWATTGATTTCTCCTTCAGTGGAACTAAATCAAAAGACACTGCTCGTACACAAGATWACGAAGGAATAAATGGTGAAACAAGTTGGATTCTTATCTCTGCTCACTTCACTCGTTTCTTAACAGGCAACACACRACTTTCAAAGGCATCACCTATCACCTGGCTTCAAAAGTTCCTCAAAACTAATGCCCCAAACTGTTCTGACAAATACGTCCAAATGGATCAAGGCRGAGAACTCTACCATAACCCTGAAGTGCRAAAGCTCTTTACTCGTTACGGTTATCAGCTCCGACCAACAGGTGCCAACTCCTCTCACCAAAATGGCCCTGTTGAACGCACACATCAAACAGTCTGTGATCGCATATGATGCCTTCTCTCAGGTGCCCGTCTCCCTATCAAATTTTGGCCTTACGCTTTTCACCATGCCCTTTGCATCTTAAATGCACTCCCTCAGTGTACACAAACCCAATCACCTCTGCAACTCGTCAYGGGAAAGAAAGAAAACCTACGTAATTTCAAAACATTCGGCTGCCGCGTTTGRGTTCGACCACMTGGTTGAAGATCCGCAAAATTCAAGAATAACTCTCGAAAATGAATCTTCCTTGGCTACCTACCTCAAACCACAAAGAACATCCTGTGGTATGACRTCGAAACCGATTGTGTCAAAATTGCTTCTCACACTCGCTTCRACGAGGGCATGAATGATCTTCCCATTGATGCCATTCCTCCGAATATCATTCACTTGCAACGCTCTGAAAACGGATCACCAATACCACCCGATGACTCTGAAATMAAAGATATTGACMTGAACTTTCATATCTCCCCATTTCAAGACATCATGACAAAGGAAATCCATGGCTAATGCAACAGCCCAACATTCGGTCTCCAGCTAGACCAAGACAAATTAAACGGCCGCGTCTTCCTCAAAGACATTACAAAGAAATCAAGTGCTGCAACAATGTTCTCCAGCTGGAAAGCAACACGAAATAAAGTTCGTGGTGCATACATTGTATCCATCAATAATCAACCAGTCATTGACAAACAGTCTGCTCTAAATGTTCTCAAATCTTTAGTGGCGAAAGGCACAACAGAATTTGAAATCAAATATGCCACTGTTACAAAAGCATCCAGTGTTCGCAGATGGAAAGAAATTAACAAATATAATTTACATGCGCCGACTGACAAATTTAACACGACTGCACAAATAAATTATGCCGCTCTTCGAGCAATCACCACAATTCGAACTGGTACTCACGTTCCCTCCAATATTGTTCCCGACAAAATGATTTGACTAGCCATTAATGCCCTTACTTCGCAAACTACGACAAAGGAAGAAGAGGCACTTGGCCACTTCACCCGTCAAAAACTCAAGAAGCTCGATAATTGGAATGAATGGCTTAACGCAGAAAAAAAACAACTGGACCAATTCCACAATCTTGAGATGTACGGAAAACCGACCCCTTGCCCTCCGAAATTGATCCTCCTTAGACCTCACTGGCAATATCAAGTTCGCAAAACTGGTGAACGGCGATCTCGCAATTGTTGCGACGGTTCCAAACGGTCTGCACCATTGCTCCACGCAATCGCATCAACTTACTCTTCATGCGTCGAACAACCAGTACAACGTCTTTTCTTTGCCCTCACTGCCATCCTCAACTACAAATTGTACGCTGGCGATGCCAAAGACACATATGCYCATTCTCCACCTCCCAAAGTCCCTACCTTTGTTGCTATCGATGGTCAATATGCCTACTGGTATAAATGGAAATTTAACRAACATCTTGATCCGACACATGTTCTTCCTGTACAACACGCTATCCAAGGTCACCCTGAATCTGGTCGTCTCTGGGAAGAACATATCAACAAAATTCTTTTCTCCAAAGAATTACGGTTCACGACAACAACACATGACAAATGTATCTATCAAACAAGGTACAAAGACACGAAGATACTAATGTTACGTCAAGTTGACAATTTCCTCATTTCATCTCCCAATGCCACYCTGGCAAATGAAATCTACGACATTATAGGCAAGAAACTCCAACTTCCCAAAGAAAAGAATATTCCTTTCAAGAATTTAGGACTTGCCACGTCGTACAATGGAGATATCAAACAAACCAAACACTACATTGAAGTTTCTTGCAAAGATTATATYGATCGTGTCGCCCGATCCCATGGATGGACAACATCTAAAGATGAATTACTAAGTCACCCAACTGCCCCTCTTCCCAAAAAGGCACTGGACAAAATCTTTGACAAAGACGGCCCTCCTGAAGGATTGCCAGAACACAAGAAACTCAAGGAACACCATGGGTTCCCCTACYGTACACTGCTTGGCAAAATCTTGTACGCCTACAATGTTTGCCGACCCGATATTGGTTTTGCTGTTTTGACCATGTCCAAATTCTTGTTGGCACCTTCCAATTTACACTTTAAGTACCTCAAAGGTGTCGCTCTATACCTACGACRAACCAAAACATAAGGCTTACGCTACCGCAAAACAAAATTCCTGATGGCACCTTTACTGATTCCCCGATTCCCTTGCCAGACAATCTTCCACCATTTCCGTCGTTACCTACAGATGCAACCATCACATGTCTGGTCGATGCTGCATACGCAAACATAAAACCAAAACAAAAATCAACCACAGGTCTCATTGTCATGTTAGCCAATGCAGCCATTGTCTATAAATCCAAAACACAATCACAAACTGCACAAAGCTCCACCGAAGTGGAATTCTACATYGCCGTCTCTGCTGCCAAAATTGTGTTGTATCTCAGGTCTATCCTTGCTGACCTGGGCTTTCTTCAAAAAGATCCAACTACGTTGTATGAAGACAACAATTCTACCATCAAAATAKTGAATTCCGGTATCCCAACAGAACGTTCACGACACAYYGACATTCCCTATTTTGCAATTCAAGATTGGAAACGCGACCTTTACATCCAAATGCAGTTCATCAGTGGTAAAATCAATCCCGCTGACGCACTCACAAAACCACTTGGTTGGGTCCTTCACAATYGACATGTATGCCGACTCTTCGGTCACTTTTCTATTCCACATTCACAATGATATCCTCCTCCCTCGTCATTTTTTGCTTTGATCTGCTCACTTTACACATCACAGATCACGGGAGGGTGTTGTCCGTAGGATATCAGACTGTACGTATGATTCATACATACGACACGTACATACGATAAGTATCTATGATTCATACACACCATTCATATGACCGACGTGACTCATTTCATTCACTTGCGTCAGTGACTTGATTCATTCGATCCACATCTCACTCGATCCCCACAGCGATCCATTCTAGATTTCATAGTTTGTCGATCCTYGATAAGASCATCGACTCACTTTTCTACTAGCACACACTTTACATCACTATTAGGACAGTCTCTCCCACATTTCCAGCACATTGACTGACATCATGACRAAAATTCCATAGAAAAAATAGTGGAGTTGGACAAGATTTCTTGATGTCGGTAGGCACGCTTGATATATTTTACTTGGGAAAAAGATAGCCCAAAATTGACGGCAGGATTGTCAATTTTGGAGCCAAGCCTATACAATAGATAACTGTTACATCAAAGTACTCATTTTCAAAGACTTATTGAATACTAAATTCTACTTCCTCCATCCATCTCTGACTATCTAATGTGACTTTTTTAGATGTCTGAATATGATAGTCCATTTATTTACTTAGTAACACTTTTCAATATTTTCATTTAACCCCAAGTAACATATGACTGTGTAGAATACTGAAAACAGTACTACAAAATAGGAATGTGCAAGCTGTGCATGATTAAAAATTAATTTTTGAAATAAAAAAAAAACTATTAACAGGGTAAACACAGTTTCAACAATGGTATGGTGCACCTCTTTTGAATACAAATAACCAGTTCAAGAGGAGAGCAAGCTATACTAATGTGAAGTATAGCCTCAAAAACAACTCTATCATGGCTTTCTATAGCCACCGGTCCAGTCTTGCAATGACTAGTAGAACCCAACTGGCCGTAAATTCACATTGATATACCAAAAATGGCCCTCTTTCACCACCAGTAGCTATCACAAGTACACCAGGCACTTTACTTCTTTATCCAATCTTTATGACTGTATATATTGATAATACATCTGTTAAACAAAAAAGAAGCATTCCAATTGCCCAAATATTGAGTGTATTCTAAGATTAWAGGTACAAACTGGACATTCATTCATGGAGGACAGAGGAAGTACATGACAACATGGTGAGAGCATTGAGAATTCCTATCCCCAATGCACAATGACAGTGCTTTCAAACAGAACCAGAACAGAACCTTGGCCAACACGTCAGGTACGTTCTGTTCTAAAGCTCCCAAGTAGAATCTCTACTAAGATCTATAGTAGGGGCTTGAAGCATCAGACAGTACTAGCTTCTGATCCCTTACAACACAGGAAAGCATGTGAAAGGAGATCTAGACTTACATATCAGATAATTCATTATAATTCAGTTTGCAAGCCAACTAAACTAGTACTACACATTATTTTGTGCATAGTCAATCTAGATGAACGGGAATCACCCAATATGAAACCTTACAGCAAACTGTATGGTCCATACAAAGATAGCCAGATGAAATTGAGATTGTGATAGAAGATGATATTATGATGACCCTCAAATATGGCATTTGTCATACAGTACCAGTCAATTTGTACAAAAATTACACCTAGAATTAAGGATTTACTACTACTGTAACTTTGGCTGACTTGTTCTAAGCCATTAGAGCAGCATGATCATTTGGCTTCCCAATGACATGAATCTTTAGTAAGTAATTATATCAACTTGGACTGGGCGCTTAGTCTGGAGGTCTAGATTTTTTTAATAGAGTTCTGGCCTATTTTCTAACCAGCAGTTGGTCTCCACTGGCCATTTTTGGCCACACCAGCTGTTTAACAAGCACCAGTTTGTATTAGTAGTTGTTGGTAAAGAAATCCAACTTTGGAGTCCATTTCCAATTTTACTTATCTACTAGTAGGAGGCACCAGCTATGGTTACTGGCTTCAGTTCTCAATAATGTTGGCATGGAAACTTTGGTAATTTTGACTGGTGAATGTAGTGTTGATTTGATGAAGTGACAGGTTGGCACTGTCACGACAACAACGATCTTATGTTGTTCCTGGCCAGTACTACTACGACCTCTCGGTGCATTTCCAGAAGGGGAGTGCTTACTTTGCAAAAGAATGGTCGTACTACTCTGAGTCCTACCTATTGCATCTCGTAGAACTACTACTACTTCTTTGATCTGTGATATGGGAGGTATTGAACAGGGATTACTGTATGCGTCTCCCGTTGCCAATGTATTTCAAATTCTACAACTTTATCGCTATCCGCCCATTTTTTACAAAAGGCAAACTTGTTTTCTTGTGCTCTCTTTTGTTTAATTGCTGCGGTTTTTAAAAATCCAATCAAGGACCGACCGAACGAGCGAAGGAGTAAATGAATCTGATCGACAAAGCTATTTTTGGATCTGAAACGTTTCGCTCGCAAGGAACAACTGCATCGTGGTCGCCACCTCTGTACAATGTTGCTATGGAAATGTCTTATGGGATACAGCCAACAAGTGCTTTGTGTTTATGTGATCTGATCCGCTTCGCCAGGTCCAATTTCCAAGGAAACTTTCGAAGATAAGGTCCCATTTGTCGCCACGTTTCTCCACTATAAAAAACACGACAGACTTTTCGACACCAGCTTTGGCTCGAAGTTTTCCAACAGCAAACAGACAAGATTTCGAAACAGCTTTGTTTGAAGTGACATAGGGTGGGTTGATGGATTGATCGGTGGATTGGATCGAATCGAATCGCTCGATCGGCCCTCTTCGGTTGTTCGTTCCCGTCCCGTCCGTCCCGTGCCCGGCTCCCCTAACGAACCATTGTTCTCGCGCTGGTTCCCGAGGTGCCTCGCACTACCAGAACCAACCACCGCTGCTTCCCTCGGCATTTGCGGCCCTGCGCTGCTCGTTTTCCTCCCTCCGGCAGTCCTTGTAGGCCTGGAAAAACTCGTTGCAGGCCGCCCGGTTCTGGTAGTTGCGCTCGATGCACTGCAGGGAGGCCTTGTTTTCCTTGGAGCAGCTGGTCAGGTAGGTGGCCGGTTGGTCGCGCGGATCGGCGCTGCCGCTCTTTGACGCGTAGGGGGCTCTTGCGGGCTTTCCGTGGTTGTGCGCGAGGCCGCTTCCGGGGTTCATGTCGCTGCGGATTTTGTCCCGGATGGCCCGGCCGGTGGAAGGGTCGATGTCGTCGACGGCGGGCTTGGCCATGTTGGTGAGCGGGCGGTGCTTTGCTGTCGCGCGAAGGAGTGGAGGGGGGTGGGATGGGATGGGATTGCTTCGCGTCGTTGGGACGAAACAAGCTTCGGAGTGTGCGTCGATGGCTTCGAGACAGCAACGTACGATACGATACCGTTGGGTGTTGTCCGTGCGTGCTGTTGAGCAGAATCCAATCGTCAAGAATCAAGAATGCCGCATTGTGTTGTGGCTAGCACGTACTTGTACTTACGAGTACGAACGTGTACTCGAACTCGTAGTCAGACCGAAAGATGCCGGCAGAAAGATCAAAAAAGAGATCATTGATCATTGACTAGTTGGATTCGAACTTTATTTCCGGCGTACTAGAACCAGATGCCATTTTTCTTTTTTCATTACGTATCGTATGTACCAAATGTAAGGTGAAAATACGGTAGCAAGTGGTCTCGACAATCGACAATCGACAAACAGGTTTTGATGCCGTACATACCGTACCTCCTCACGGTATCATCAATGATCAACTSGTACCGTACGTACTTTACGTATCGTGCTCGTTCTCATACCCGTGCCGCACTCCGACGAAACAGAACGCATCGGATTGAAAGCGAATCGATCTTCCATTGCCCCGACACCTCTCGCCCCGACAACGCTTGCTCCATCCCAACCGCACCGCACCGCACCGCAGCAACACCGGCCGCTCGGATCGTTGAACGTGACCATGGCTCCCGCTCCCTTACCCACCGCCGCCGGCACCCAGGAGGGAACGGCCAAAGCTGCGGCGGCGGGTCTTCCCGCCCCGGCGGCGGATGCTGCCTCCGCCAAGCCGGCATCGGGAATCACCAAGAAAACGACGGGGACGAAGAGCAGTTCCAAGACCGTCACCAAGGCCTCGGGGGCGGGCACCAAGGCCAAGAAGCCCGTCCGCAAGAAAAAGTCCACAAAGTCGTCCTCGTCCGCCGGGGGCAGCTCGCAGCTGTCGGCGTCCCGCGCGGCCCAGCTGGACCTGGCCTCTCAGCGCAGCGCGGCCGCCGCTCGCAAGTCGGATCCCCTCTGGTATCAGCTCGAGGACTACGTGCTGCCGGCCGTAGCGGAGGAGACGCCCATGACGGAGGGCACCGGGGCCAAGATCCTGCCCGAGCAGGTCCAGATCGTGGAGGCGGCACTGGAGAAGAACGGCCTGACGCGGTCCGATGTGACGCCACAGGCCTTTGCGTGTTTGCTAGAGCAGGCGCGGCGGTACGCCATCGACATCCTGACCGATTCGCAGGACTACGCCTTTGTCGCGAACCGGACCGAGATCACAAAGGCCGATCTAGCGCTGGCCAACGATTTCCGGCCCGATCACCCAACGGCGGTCACCGCGCAACTCCCGAAACTCAACCTGCTGGCCCAGACCATCAACCGGGTTCCCCTGCCACCGATTCCAACGCAGTGTTATTCGGGCGTCTTGYTGCCCTCCAAGCGCTTTCAGCTGACGGCCCGGACCTTTGACGTCGTCACGAGCGCACAGACGGCGCAAAAGATGGTACAGGCGGTGCCGGCATTCCCGGCCAAAGCCAAGACCAGCAGCACCGGCAGCAGCAGCGGCACTACCTCGAAGAAGGGAACGTCGAGCTCTTCCAAGAAAAGCACGAAAAAAGCACCGAGTTATGGGGCGTCGCGGGGACGACAGATTGCGATCAATCTCAAGGGAGACAACAACAATAGCAACAAGGACAAGATGGATACGACAAAATAGATACAGAATGGGACCATTACCGTGCCAAAAAATGGTTTGCGTGGCGTATCGCAAAAAGGATCTATTCGAAGCACGCTCATTCCGAGTTTCAGCATTAATAACGAACATGAGACTAAATGTGACTACTTCTGTACAATAGTTGCGTTCTATCATGAGCATACATCCTAACTCTAGTTTGTGTGTACATATGTGTATTACTAGCACTTCTATTGATCGTGTGTATCATGATCRCATATTGACTATTGGTTCTGTCAGCAGATGTTCCGAAGACTCGACATTCTTTGACGCAGAACACCCATTGACAACTTTGGAATGAATTTAGGTGGCAGGTTTAGTTCCTCATCCACGCCGAGCGCCGAGCAAAAATCCAGCCGAAAATCCTCCCGCCTCGGGCACCGAATCTTTCATGATGGCCTGCGATTTCTTCCACCACACTTCAAGGTCTTGTCCGTCTAGCTTTCCATCGGCGTTCTGCTCGTAGTGTTTGTCACGCATCAAATCGAACCATTGTCACCATCGACCGCCACGAATTTAGTGAGAGAACAGAGCGTGCATAAATGGATTCGGGGCCAAGTCACAAAGCGAAAGAAAGCTCAACAGAAAKAAATGGATTTGGCGGAACAAATCATCCTTCAAAACGTACCGTATCCAATGGCTTAATGGCGTCGTCTTTGATCTTAGTCCAGTCGACATCGATGTATCCCATACTCTTCGCCGTTTGTAAGCCCATGAACCCTTTGTTGAAACCAAATTAAAAACGAACAATGAGGAACAAAGTATACCATTGTGGTATGGACGGAACAAGAAMAWTTTTGTTTCTTACCAAGTCCAATTACTACACCCACGGCTCTTCCG
This sequence comes from Pseudo-nitzschia multistriata, assembly GCA_900660405.1. Lineage (NCBI taxonomy): Eukaryota > Bacillariophyta > Bacillariophyceae > Bacillariales > Bacillariaceae > Pseudo-nitzschia > Pseudo-nitzschia multistriata. The sequence continues at coordinate 35,134 of CAACVS010000679.1, read as the reverse complement.
GCTTTRCGAAACGCCATACCAGAGCAGTATCCCATGACTGCACCACAAAATAATTAAGACGAGCACAAGCGCAGAGAGGAAGAAACATTTGACAACGGGTGAGTCACTCATCAAATGCGTAGGKGGCGCAATTGCCAATATTCAAATCCAAAAGAAATCGTTACGCACATCCGCCGAACCCCATCTGTCCGAAAGAATCCTTGTTTTTGTCGATGAGTTGTTGGACTACGTCCAAGGGGTCATTTGTCCCGGACATGGTTGAAATTTATGTTGCTTGGTAATACGATAGCAATAACGTCGTTCTTTTGTTGACGAGACGGTAGGGGGATCCGTACAAAGGCAATGCCTGCAAACACAGTTCGAATAGAATACGATTGACTGGATCGGTTTGGTGGTGATATTCAAAATTATTCTGCARCTGCGCATTAAATGTAGTAGAAGTACTCGTAACGGTACAATTGAACATCAGCTTCGCTTCGTTGTAGGTGTTCCGCCTCGAATTTTGGAGGAGAGGCTACTTGGCGTACTCGTACTCGTACTCGTACTCGTATTCGTGCTACAAAACGCAAAACGGTTCCTATTTATTATCTATTCTCAACGCCAGCTCGTAAAACCAGAAATTCAAAAGAACTCAGGACTCACTCGAATCGACAGGGAACTTCTTGTTGAATCAATACTACGTACCGGTACTTTCCACCGTACTGGCACTAACTTAGTTTTTGCAATCGTAATCGTAATCATAGATTTCAGGAAAAATAACCAACTGAATTCCCCTTTTCACTAAGCGATGAGATTGTTACCATTGGCAGCATTTCCGATCCAACAGCAAGAATCGCAGCAACTGTATTCCTCGTACAGTGTATCTTGGAGTTAAAATAGGAAATGGGACTTAACGAATGATAGGCGAGCGAGTGTGATACAAGCAACAACAATATTGAAGACGACGTCGAAAAATATCGCCGAGCAAGCACAGTTTGTCCGATTGACAGGATGGTGCAAGTGGAATTTAGTCGGGTGAAATCCTCGTGGCTACTATACAGCTTTCTTTTGCTTTTCCGTGTCATAGTTGGTCCGTTTCTATTTGGTTATGTCCATCCAGATGAGTTTTTTCAAGGCGGGCAAGAACTATTTTTTGGTTGCCCACCAACGATTCCATGGGAGTTCGAACCCAACAACGCCCTTCGATCTGTAGTGCCCCCGGCACTAACAACAATTCTTCCTTTACAAGTTTACAGCTCGTTGCGCAAAGTGATCAAGGAAGCATTTGGATGGGAAGAAATGATGGTCGGAATGGGAAGCTTATCGGGGATGGAGGTTCTAGTCATTCCTCGGATAGCCTGCTCTTTGCTTTCAATTTTCACGATCGACAGGAGCGTCTGGTTTATTTGTAATTCCAATTCTTCTGATAAACGAAACAAGGACACATCGATGACGGAGGGAAGCGTTCCAATACCTGTTCTGCTTCTTGCAAGTTCGTGGCCTACGATGGTTATGTTAACTCGGCCGTTCTCCAATTCCGTTGAGTCTTACATTCTCGCCCTCCTGATGGTCACTGTCCTTTCCATAGAAATCAACGAAAAACAGGAATTTTCATCCGAATCATCTGTATGCTTCGCATTTTGCTGCAAAGTGGGAATAATATGTGCACTCGGGATTTTCACAAGATTTACCTTCGTCTTCTTCGCTTGCCCAATACTTCTAATGCTTTTAAACAGTATGATACGAAGTTTTGGATTGAAGAAAGGTATCCTGTGGAGGAAGTTGGGATGGATGRCATTATCTTTTGTTTGCATTGCTCTGGGGATTGTTTGGGCAGATACTACCTTTTATTTGTCGAGACATAACGGCAAACCCATGCATGGCTCGACGGACGACTGTTATGAACCCGCAGCATCTCTCTCCATGTTTAATTCATCGTTTATTTTGACGCCATTCAACGCCTTGTCTTATAATAGCAAGATATCAAACTTGAAGGATCACGGCCTCCATCCAAGGTGGACTCATGCAGTCGTGAATATGGTCATCATGTACGGACCTTTGACTCTAGCTACGTATGTTTTGATAACCAAAACATTTCTGCACAGTGCTAGCGCTACAACCAGCAATCTCTCTCTGCGGAAACCATTTGGGGAGGTTAATGCAACACTGATGGCATCTGGTGCTGTACTTATCTTTGGGTTGGGATTCCTTTCTATCGCCCCTCATCAAGAACCTCGATTCTTGTTACCTCTATTGATTCCACTGGTTCTACTTGGTGAAATACCTTTCCGACGTTATCCAACTGCTTGTGTAGTGGTTTGGGTTCTATTCAATACAATACTGTTAACATTATTTGGYATTTTACACCAAGGAGGAGTCACGCAGTCCCTACTGGAGATTGGATCATCCCAAGTATGGGGCCATCAGAAACAGCCTACATCATGGATTTACATGAACACTTACATGCCTCCAACATTCTTGACAAGGTTATCGCATGATGTCGTACACAACTCAAGAACCTGCGGCAATTATCAAGAGAATGGTGTTTGCAATCCAATCTCGTTTCACGTGTTCGGTGCAGAACGTGATGATGCCTGCCAGAAAGCAGAAGTACGCATAATGGACTTGAAAGGCTCCAGTATTGATAAGCTATCAGATACGCTGCAATCTGAACTTTCTTGTAACACGAGACGACAAGATGATTCGAAATTTAACTCGTTCCTTTATCTTGTTGSACCGAAAGGGCAGTGCGAACTTCCCAACGACACGTACAAATGCAGCGAAGTGAAGAGCTTTGGTCCTCATTTATCTACAGAGGATTTTCCTCCACTGAATGGCTCTGTGACGGAATTCTACACAATGCTGGCTTTAAGCGTCTATAAAATATCATGTGCGGCAATGACATGAAACTCGAGACAAAACCACGGATACAAAATGCACACTACATAAATAGCTTGCTTTTTTCTGAAATCTTGTTTTTATATACAGCTATCAGCACGATGAATTTTATCTCGTACTGCAGACTGGTGTCATAAAGGGAGGGGCTTGAAATTGACTACCATAGCACGATGATCGCGTGCACCAGTCTCGTTAATAATTTGAGGCGTCTTCCTGCTTGCAATGGCATGAACGCGGGTCAGAATAGATTCTGACGGTCTCACTGCTCTTCTTTGAGCACTTGTCGGTCTCTTGGTAGACCCGAAGTGAGATTARAAAGTAGAAAATGAATTCCTTATACCATTGCCACTATCTTGTTTTGCTTTGCGCTAGAAATCGATTTGAACATAACTTCTTCATCGAGTATATTGTTCTCAATCCAATGTCCATTTTTCAACACCGTAACCCACAAACTTTTCGTTTGTTCGTTTGAATCCTGCCCCATCGAAACCAAAACCTAGCTTATCTGCCTCTAGCTCCAACATTTTGACTTCTGTTGGGGAAAGCCTCCAGCCCATTGCCCCCAGGTTATCCTCGAGCTGCTCTACTGTTCTGCATCCTGGGATTGGAACAGCTCCCTTGCTAATGATATAATTCAGGGCGATTTGCGCCAGGGTTTTCTTTCGCCGCTTGGCAATAGTTGCCATTGTTTTGAGCAAAGGCTGAATACCCCCCTCGGGAATGGATTCACCGTCACCGTACGCATACCTTTCTAAATCTGCAAGTTCCAGGTTCGACTTCTTCCTACCATTGAGCGAATCATTTTCACTTATGAACGCGTTCGAATACTTTCCAGTCAGCAAACCCATTGCAAATGGATAGTATGCGAGAACTTTGACGCCTAATTGGTTGCACTTGTCAATAGTTTCTTGAGATCCGTTGTGTCTTCCCAACAATGAATATGAAATCTGATTCGAAGCTAGAGGAACACCCTYCTCTGCAAGTGCCTCGTGACACTGTTCCACAAGAGTAGGTCCATAATTGCTATTTTCAGAGAAAAGAATACAGCAAAAAATTGATTATGAGTGTTAGGTGGAATTGTACAGACTGGGGTTGCAGGCAGGAGAATTTAAATACCTATCTGGGACACTTACCACACACCAACGTTCTTCACAAGTCCTCTATTATAGCATTCGGCCAATCCTTCCCAATAAATCCTGTCCTTGGTTTCAACTTTTCCGAATGCCCTCAATGGTTGGACGACTGAAGCAACATAAATTGGCGATTGGTGAGATACGAGACGATTCAGTTGTACAAGGGTAGCAACAAAGTTATCAGTCGTGCACCACGKGGTAGGGAAAAAAGAAATGTCTTCCATTCAAAAACGTACTGTCTGGCATGTGTATCTGGTACAGATCTATTTGGTCGACACCTAGGTTTTTGCAGGATTGTTCGCAGGCATCCACAACGCTCTGGACTGTCGTTCTCCACGGAATGGGTGTGAATTTCGTGGCGACAACGGGCTCGACTAAGCTCGGCCCCTCTGCGAGCTTCGCTTTCTCCAGGTACTTGCTGGTCATTCTTTCCGTCTCTCCGTATCCCATGCCAAAAGCTGTCTTGAAATGCGTTCCGTATCGTTCCGCCGTATCGAAAAATGCGGCATTCGATCGGTAGGCCTCGGCGACGACATTGTCTAGCTCTTTGTTTTCTGTGGAGAATATCTTGTTGGACGACCAGGATATGGTTCCCGTACCAACAGTGGGAACGGTGATGGATCCGATCTTCGTCGTATCGACAGATCGGGCGATGCGTTTCTTGATCAGAGGAGCTTTAGGCTTTGTCTTGGTACCGGCGATGTATGCCTCTGAAGGCTGCGCCGTAATGAATAGAAAAGCTGACACCGCAGCAGGGAGGAAGGTTGACGATTTCATTTTACTGTAATTGCGTCTCACATGTAATCAACATAAAATTAATGAGGGATTTSAAGACAAATGATATTCTGATAGGTGTATTCAATGTTATTTGAACGCCGAGTCGTTAATGTAATGAGGACGACGTGGTGGAAGGATTGGATGGTCTCGTGTGCGTGCCTCGGCTTTCACGCAATTTATCCGTTTTGTTACAGAACTCGTGCGGTTTTCTTTTCAGGCTTCCTGGCTCGGGCGATGACTTCAGAAAACGATTGAATTCTGCAAAACGATCAGCATGGATGATGTTTTGTTGTCTGTATTCCTCGTACTGRCTGAGTAATTCGGATTGGACGTGTTTGTGATCAATCAAGAAGTTCGTGTTCTTCGTTCTTTTGTGTGACTGAGGTTATTTCCAATAGTCCTATCATTGCTCAGTTGTGACTCGTGAAAAATGATATGACGTGTTTTACACGTTTCCAAACGTGTCAACATGACTTTCTCTCGTACTCGTGCTATCTGCTGCTCAAATTTACTTCGAAGTATGTTCTCGTACAGTTATTTCTACGTAATTCTGAACGAAGTAACAGAACGCTTTATGAAAACCCGCACGGGTAGACTGTCAAAATTCAAAAAGCATTGCAGAAGAACGCGCGCGGTCATGAAGAAAGAAACCCTTTCTTCTCATGGCACGTAACATACATACCATAAACTCATTTGAATATCAGGAAGTAGAGTGAATGGAACAAACAGAATGATATTTTGATTTTTGTTTGTTTTGGAGCTCTCTTTCACTCATTTTGTTGCCTCACAGCCTGTGCYAGTAGAAAGTGACTAGCTCCCAGCCCCAACCAATTCAAAAAGATTCCCAAGGAGGAGTTGGCTGATGGACCACCAGCCAGAAGAAGGCGACAGAACCATTTGATTCTACTCCTCCTGATACTCCTCCTACTAGTACTACAATTATGCTTCCATTGCTTCACCACTAGTATGTGATGAATAGGCAAGAAGTGGTGGAATGGTTGAAGAACTGGTGTAATCACTAAAATTTCTTAAGTAGTAGTACTACTAGTAGTACATTGGAGAAAAGTGAGAGAAAGCAATCATGATTTCTCACTGCACCATGAAATAAGAATGTGCTGTACTAGTACAATAATTATGATCTTGTTATTTTGTAGTATTTAAAGTGTCAACACATCTTTTGACCAATATAGTATCATGTTAAAGGCAATGTCAAGCCCTTAAGATTGTTGCTATTCCCTGTACTAGATCCTGGAACTAGTAGATCTATATGGGGTTCTTATAGTAGTTCTGCTCTCATGACATCACTTCTTGTCAAGTAGTATTTTCATATCTTTGTTGATGTAACTGCAAGAATGTGTCATGTAGTATTGTTGATGATAAATAATCTAAATGCTAGGTACTTTTGTGCCTTGTGTAGTGTAGGTGGTGTGTATTGTTGCATATAGTACACGATATATAATATCGTATAGAGTTGGCCAGCTAATGCACAGTCCCAGTTGTAGATTACGGGCCATCTAATTACCGTGTAACGACTCATGGGATTAAAAATTTAACCATACAAAATCCACGTGCTCAGTACATAATCGAATTTTTGAATCCCACCAAAATGGTTCTGCTCACGTGCAAAATAGTTTCGCTCGCACGTGCAAAATTGGCTTGTACTGCAGTGTACAGCGGGCATTTTGCGCRCACGTGCTCAACCAACAATTTTGGCTTCAAACACATGCAAATTTTTAATCCCACRAGTTGCTTTCACGTGCATGCTGTAGGCCTAGTACAAGTCAAATTTTTAATCCCACGAGTCATTACACGGTAATTAGATGGCCACTAATCCACGCACACGTATAATTTAACCGTATAACTGTTTCAGTCTTGAACTGACAGTTTGGGCTGTAACTTTTTCCTCAACGGACGCTTAAGTATGATAAGCACATGGTTAAAACGAGAATTCAAAGAGCTTTCTAATGGCGTGGGGGAGTACGGCGTACGACGAATATTCACTGATATACGTTTACGTATATATTGAATTGCTAATGTACGACTGGTGCGTCTTTTTTTGCTTGGCCCACGCTATACGATAGTATGTATCATAATCTTTACTATAATAGTACTATTAGTATTAGTAATAGTATACTAATACTCTAATACTACTACTAGTACTACTACTACTACTACTACTACTACTACTACTACAACAACAACTACTACTACTACTGCTACTAGTACTAGTACTACTACAATATACTATTGTATACTAGAGTTGGCTACTAGTACCAAATCTTCAATCCAGTTGTAGTTTTTGGCCCTTATTTTGCATGTAATGAATACTGTGACAAAAAATGGCTTGTACTGCCGTTTACAGCCAGGCACATGCTGAATTGTTGAATCCCATCAGTCTTCTTGCAACCAAATAGTTTTGTGCCCAGATGCTTTTTGCTTCAACACATGTTATTGCTGTATTGGTAGTACAAATCAAATTTTTAATCCCACAAGTCATTAGACAGAAAAAAAGATAATCCAAATGGACACACAGTACAAAAACATGTAGAACATTAACTAAGTGTCAACTCACTCTAACAGCTATCTTGGTCCCCACCAATGGACCCTTCCAACTAAGACTGAAAGGCACATGAATTGAAAGCCAATTCAAACAGGATTCTAGTTGTATGGGGGAGTTTGGCAGTCCTACTACTAGTAGTAGTGGTATTTATCAATATTCATGTACATATGTTGATCATTTCTAATGTACAAATTGCACATTTAGAATCCGTTGGCAAATCCTATATGATATTAGTACTAGTACTATGAAGTAAAACTAGTAATACTATTATCATTTAGGCTGCTCAGCCAGAAAATCTACAATGCACGCATTGATTCTGGGCCCTTATTTTGCATCTGATGATTAGTTTGACGACTAAAAACCTGAATCTTACTACTAAGAAGTTTACAGGGGGCATGTGCTCAAATTTCATTTCCACCAGTCTTGTGACCATATAGCTTTCCCTGCATGTGYCCTTGCTGTATTGKTAGTGATTTTAAATCCCACAAGTCATTACACAGCAAAAAGATGGCCCATTATCTATGCACAGTATTATTTAACCATATGACTGTTTTGTCTTGAACCAAAAGTTTGAGGTGTATCTTGGTCCCCAACCAAAGCTTAACAGTGATAGGCACATTAATAGAAAGGAAATTTAAAGACAAATAGCCACGTCTATACAATAGTATACGATACCACTATATACTAGTATATACACAAGGTACAAGAGTACTGGGCATTGAGAATATCCTTCATCAAGAATACTATAGGACACCTGTGACACCAAAGATATGAGAACACTAGTACAAGAGTGTCATGAAAGCAGAATTGTAAGAACCCCTGTAGAGAATGTACCAAGATCTACAGGGAAGGGGAACAATCTAAAATAGCAGTTGCCACCACTGAAAGAGTTCTGAGGTCACAACTAGGGTCCTTAAAGGGGGATTGCTTCCAGGTCTCCCAATGGTCTTTGTTTCATATCACTTCTGTACTTCTTTCTGCAAGACACATTTCCAGCTGGGCAAGTGATTAGATTCACAGTTGTCTTGTAGCTTTTCTAAATTATTGAGACAGTCTTTGGTGATACTTTGAATGTTGCAGCTACTTTTCCTACATTACAAAAGAATCTGAACAACTGCTTGCTGCTGATTGTTGCTCAAGTTTGTGATCAGCTTCCTTGAGGGATGAGCATTATTGTTGCTTGTTGCAGTATTGGTTCCTTCCCAAAAACATTGAAATATGTCTTTTTGACCAGTCAGCTTCTTTTATGTATCTCAAAGATACAGATACTGGTTGTTGTGGGCTCGCAACAACCAAGATCTGTGTATTTGAGAGACATATTTATTGGAATCCTTGACTTAT
>CAACVS010000679.1:0-25981 GCA_900660405.1 Pseudo-nitzschia multistriata | reverse complement strand
ATACTGGGCGCATGCACACTAAAGGATATGCATGCTAAACAAAATGGGATTCTAAATTCCAAAAATGGGAGGAGTGACCCATTGTTTGCAGTATCACCTGCAGGAGTACTATCACTTGCATCAAGGAGAAGCATTGCATCTTTTATCATTATGTTTTGCATTGCTATTTTGCTTCAGAAAGAAGCAAGGTGGAAATAGTGAGGGATGAATGAAGCACTCAAAGGAGCACTAAACACACCACAGAGAGAACCACTGTTTAAACTGCTTGGTGTGCCTGAGTAGTTTTTTGCTTCCTCTGGTGACCCACTATGACTGCACAGGAGCATTATCAACAAGCACAACAAGAAGAATGTCATGATAGAGCTCTCACTCTTAGCTTTCTATGGCTCCACTAAATCTGACCCTTCAATGACCACCACTACAACAAGCCAWATGACAGTAAAATCACATTGATATGCCTAAACCAGCCCTCCTCTTTGAATAGCTATAAAGAGTGCACAAATGACATAGATCTATTGCACTTATCTCAAGTGTATAGTAATGATACTGGATTGGATCATAATGAAAGAAGCATTCCAATTGCCAAACATTCCAATTGCCCAAATATTGAGCTTATTTCACCACAATACTAGGTTTGTAGGGTACAATACAGTCTTTGGGAGAAAGAGGTACCTCATTGCAATACTTTGTTATATGACAATTGGTGCATATGGTCTTGGCAGTGAGTACATCATGTAACCTTGATCTTCAAATTAAAAATTTTTGCTCACTTACAAGACCATATRCATTTGTTATGAAACATGTAGTAGAGCCCAAGGGCCAAATGCACCGGACTACCACTACCTTTAGTGCACAGTAGCCAGTAACCTTGAAGAATTATTGCAGCCCTGGAATTACCAAGGAAACAAAAAGAAACTTTTTTTGTGTGGATTTGTGTAAACCCTGGTATACCATATTTTGCAAATAAATTAGTACCCTGACCAAAAACAGATTATTCATTTTTAACTTAAACATTCAGTCATCATTGTGACAACAAGTCATTCCAGTATTTACGAGAAGCAAATTGCTCCCAAGACTCAAAAAATCAGTCATTATTGTGAGGATCAGTCATTCCAGTATTTAAGAGAAGCAAATTGCTCCCAAGACTAAAAAATCAGTCATTATTGTGAGGATNATCAGTCATTCCAGTATTTAAGAGAAGCAAATTGCTCCCAAGACTAAAAAATCAGTCATTATTGTGAGGATCAGTCATTCCAGTATTTAAGAGAAAYGRATTGCTCCCAAGACTCAAAAAATCAGTAATATTTGCAATTGTTTGCAAACAAGGAGTTCATGCTTTGATGGGAGCTGTCACTTTAAGCACAAAGTCACACATTGTTTCTGGTCCCATGGCAAGCTATCTCCTTCAAAATTATGGGTCTTGTTTCAACTTTTCTTATGAATTTGAATTTCTTGGTCTTGATTGTTTTGAGAGAGAGAAAATTGAGGAATTTGTTTTGGATTCCAATACAATTCAAAACAAACACATTGTTCTATTTATTAAATCTCATGTTGCAAATTATTTGTGCACCATGCCAGGCAAACCTGAAAATGTTTCTGTTACAGACAGATTAAAGAAGCTGCAAATTGACACTTTGGTTGTCACTTATCAAGGTTCCCACAAGCGTGGAAGAACACTGCTGAAAACACCAAAAGTCCCACCATATTCAAATGCGATTGCACTTCAGAACTCAGGTTCAGGTTACTTGGTTTTTTCTACAGACAATGCACAAAATCTCAACCAAAATATAAAACCTRATGAGCTTCAAAGAAGTGTTTTGTATCAAATTCTACACAAAGCCTTTGATGTTGTCACCCATGAGACTGATCATGCAAAAGATATGAAAACTTCACATTTACTGGAGCCTTGGAAAATATYAGACACTATACAAAGTTGAATTTTTAAAATGACAAAGACCAAGAAAATGCATTTAACCAGATTGCTGTTGCTGCTTTTGTTTCAAAACTTGATAAAATATCTCTACATTCACCTGAACAATAACRAAAAAGATATTCCACAAGAAGATTAATTGGCAATTGCTACAACAAATAYATTCAAGATCTCAAGGCAAGAATGAGCAACAAAAAGCAGTTCATCTGTTTTCTATCAGGGGATGGTACTCCTGGTACTGGAAAATCAAAAGTAATTCATTATGTTTGACATTATTGTAACAAGATGTTTTGCAAAGAATTGGGAGTGAACTTTTCCAACATAACTCTGGCTTTCACAGGCATGACTGGAACAGCAGCAGCAGTTAATATCAATGGGGAAACAACACACAGTAAAGCTCCTTGCTACTACACTATCTTACTAGTAATTGTGACAGATCCAATGTTACAGATAAATGAGACTTGCCTACTCACTGTTGACAAGATATCCGCAATATCATTTGCTAGTATCAAACAAATTGAAACATTGAGTAAGTATCTGAACTGATTGTGTGACAATTGTGTGACAAGCCATCATATAATTTGTTTGGCAATCTATCTACCAATTGTCTTAGCAGGCGACTTCAATCAACTCAAACCTGTGGGAGGAGAGACAAAAAGATTTCCATCTTGCGTGAGAACAAACCAACATAGTTAAAATTTGAAACTTCTCTCACAGAGAACGATAGATATTCCGCATGCACCAGCGTTGGAAAGCTTCACTACCGGCTCTATTGCTTCCATTTCATTATCTTTCTACAATTATACAACCCACGGTTGTGATCGCATTGGAATCGAAATTGCCGAGACAAAAGTACTTCAAGCCTTTCAGACCYCTAACCTCTTCGCTGCGTTCGCCGTCCTGKCTTTTGACAATCAAGCAGAACCCGGGAGATAGTGCAGATAGTGGTAGCAAGGTCATCGACATGATTTTACGGGTTCGTTCGAATCTCGGAACAGTGAAACTCACAATAGAGGATGAGTTGAACGCGACCGAGTCCACCATTCGAACTGCAATGATAGAGGAACAGCAACGCAAAACGGGAAAGATGTTCAAGATCACACAAAACCTAAGTTTCGATCCTTCTGGGTTGCACCGGATCAACACATCAAAAAGTTTGAAGRAGCAAGGTATCCGGCACGGAAGCATGGTGTACTGTCGCCTCGAAGAGGATATTTCTAAAGATCGGGTGTTGATGGATAATAGCGATGGCGTCGCTCAAGACAAATACGAGGAGGAAAAGAAACCAGGACAATCTGCTGAAAAAAAGCCCTCAAGCAATGATGTCATCGATTTGATGGACAGCAGCGATGAAGAAGATACAGCTGTCAACCAAAAACCAAGAGGCGACMTTCATGACGACGACGACGTCGTCGTAGTGATAAGCCCTCCCAGAAGCGGAAATGTCCACAAAAAGCAAAGTAGCGACAAGAAAGATTCACAAGTCCGCAAACGGAAACGATTGGAGACGAACAGTGCTTCGAACCACACGAAACCGAAAGCCACCATGGATGCGTCAAATATTGACAGCAATCCTTCGAACTTTCAGATCGCGTCGTATAATGTTTGGTTTGGGCCACCAGATCCAGAAGCGAAGGACGTATTTCCGAAGCAAAGAATGGCAGGTATTGTCAAAAGTCTTCGGGCAGCTTCTATAATGAAAGATCTGAAGGAAGGAATTGTCTCTCCCCTTTTGTTTGTGGGCCTGCAAGAGTTGACGCCTCCTCTCGTCAAGTATTTGACACCTCATTTCGATAGTATTGGTTATCGAATATGCACTCAACCAATCGGAAGCTTTGGACCATCCTACGGAATCGGGATTGCGSTTCCCAAAGATCTGGCTATACTGGATCGCCAATTTGTACCGTATTCCAACTCTATACAAGGCCGAGGATTCTTGTTTATACGGACGCAGACCATGCTGTTCGCGACAACCCACCTCGAAAGCTGGTGCGGGCCGCAGTTTACTGGCAGCAAGGAAAGGGAGGTACAATTGGCCGATGCAGCGAAATTTTGTCGGGATCAGCTGAACTCGGTGGCTGGGTTGGAGCTGGCTGTGATCTTGGGAGACCTCAACTGGGACGACGAGCGCAAAACGAAACGAAGCGAGCCGGCAAACCAGGAATTGCTATCTCTGTTGCCAAAAGGATGGAAGGATGCCGGGACCCCGTTTGATTACACCTACGATCAAAAAGAAAATCCCATGCTAAGCGGAAATTTGCGACGACGATTTGATCGTTGTATATACACAACAAAACAAGGGAAAGAATTCAGGAGTACGGGACTGCAAAAAATTGGAAAGGAAACTATTCCTAATCTCGTTTGGGACAAAAAGAATCCCTACAACGGGACCATTAGAAAAATGCCCGTTAGTCCGAGTGATCACTTTGGCATCGTGATATCCTTCTCGAATGCACCATGACCTCTCTTCACATGCCATTCTAAATTTCATAAAATTGTTTCATTAGTAGACTATTCGCTGCATTTATCTTCGCCCGTGTCGTATCAATCTTCGGCATAATTTACGTTAGCTCGTCGAGTAGATCGAACCGCACCCAATCTTGGCTCTTCCCAATCGTCTTCTTGTGACTGCTGCCAAGCATTCATTCGACGGGTGGTTCGCATCGGGCGGGCAGCGTATTGGTCGTACACACTTTGTGTAGAAACATACGAGGTTTTCGTCCCCTTCACTCCGTTCGCGGTCAAGTAACTCCTCGTATTGCGACACATCAATTCGAAAGCTAGCGTTAGGAACCCGACCGTTTTAGAATCTGCTCGCAAAGGAACACACGGAAAAATCAAAAGTTTGAGAAACATRGTGTAAATCATTCGGCTTGAAAGACTCACAGCATCCAAMGAACGYAAAACTCACTAGAAACGATTTCAATGAAGACGTTTCGACTATCTTTCGAGCTCCAAAGACTAGAAACATTTGTTTCGATCGACTCGAGCTCGATATGCTCTCTTGTGTTTGGATTGCTCAGCAGCTCTTTTCCGGATGTAGTGGAATCGCTCCCTTCTTCGAATTCGCCACCAATTAGCTCGAAAAATGCGTTTTCGAGTGTTAGTAGCCCTTCTTTGACTGTCTCGAACTCAAAACTATATTCTCTCATTGATGTAATCCAAGTATTCCTTGACCCATTCTTCCCACCCCAATTGTTGTCGTAAGTCAAAACCTTCAGTTTTTGATAGAGCTCGGCCTCGACCTTCACCATGTATTGACCAAAACGAATCGGAGTCATTGCATGAGGAGCATCAGCAGCTTTGCCGCAATGTCGCCCTAAACTGTTCCTGAAAGCCAGAAAGGCAGCATCATGCTCAAAATAATGTGCATCTTTTCGTTTCCACTTGTGATAGCGACATATGCTTTCGAGAAGTTCTATCCCAGTCAACCACACCTCGTTCCCGTTTTCGGTCCATGCACGCCATAAATGCGTAGGAACAGTCTGTAATTGTGGCTCAAATTCAGTTTCATCTTTTTCAACTGGAACCTGGYCCATTCTTGTTTTCCATCCAATTATTGACGCTACTTCGTACCTACAAATCTCTCCGTCTTTGTTGGAATCAACAGCAATTCTGACTCTGACTCTTTCTCCGATCGCAGAGGGCTGCAGTTTTTCTATTTGATCGGTTTCGATCGATTTCGACGGAGCGGCTAGGGCCGAATTTTTAACGCTTTCGAACGCGACTTCATCTCCACCAGTTTGATGGGATTTCTCTTTTCCATCGTGCTCCTGATCTTGATTCTCTACATCGTCTGTCTTTCCTGCCTCTGCATCTCCAATTTGCTCCTTACTCTCTACCGCCCCTTCACCACTTGTTGTCTTTTCTTCGAGGGCTTCTTTTAGACTTTTCTTCAAGTTATTTTCTCTGATACCACGACTATCAAGACCTTTCATCAAGGCTCTGATTGAGGATTCGTTCACGTGACATCCCCATTCCCGTGTCGCTAGAGAAGCACTGGTACCAGAATGGTGGTATTCTTGTCTACCAAACAACAAAAATTCTGGATTAGATTCTGTTGGACTAGGGGGAAAGTCCTCCTCGTAATCACGTGGACCTACGAAAACTTTCGAGGGGTCTGAAACCACGTCGATAAATCCTTGCTTATTCGTCAGATTAGAATCAGAACCTTCCAATGCAAGGTTTACTTCCGTCCATACATGGGATTGATCACTGCTTTCAAATCGCCAAAAACGATTTCGAAACCTATCGTATCCGAGAGGTTCAGTCCTGATGAAGCACTTGTTTAGCTTCGAAACAAGATCTTTCTGAGCATCAGCCACCCTTTTCAATTGTTTTGCATTCTCGAGCTCCATGTGGGCGTCACGGACGATGTCTAACGACCAAATCCCATTCGTGTCGTCGTCGTTACCAAAGAGTTTCGCAGTCTTTGCTGTGCGGATTGCACCTCTAAGGCTTTTTATCGTGCCATCAAGCATAGCTTCTTTCAGATTTTCTATGGCCTGATTTCGTATATCAGGAAGATACTCGGCCGATTCTTCGGCCCTGCGTATATCACGTCTTAACTTTTCTATTCTCCTAACAAGACTTCTTTCTACATCTGGGTTCATAAGGGCATCTTCTCCCCCTAGTTCCTTCAAGTTCTCTTCCATCGCTAAAAGCATGTCTCTCTCTCTCTCTAGAAGCTCATCCATGGTCACAACGATGAGAAGCTCTGTCTCAAATGCAGCTGCCTCCTGTAGTTTCGCCACGCGTTCCATAACTTCGGTTTTCTTGAAGCTTTCGGGAGTAGGGAGTGCATCAAAGTCGGCTTTGATGTCTTCATCGAAATCAAGAATATCCTGTTCCGTTAGTGTATCAATATCTTCTGCGGTAAGCTCTTGGTTGTTTTCGTTCAGTTTTCTAATTTCTTCTCGCTTCTCTTCAAGAAAGTTGTGTCGAGCTTCCATGGCAAGATCTTTCCTTGCAGTAGTTACGTCGGCAGAGGCCTTTTCCTTAGCTTCGCGTTTTGCTCTGCGTTGTTCTACATCCAAAGCTTTCATAGCATTGGTTCTTTGGCTGTGGTTTGAAGATACTACTTCGTACACTCTATTGGTGTCGTATGCTGCTTCGATCAGGATGCGCAGCACCATGAGACGTTCAGAAGGTGTCAGCTCCAAATAGTTGCCTCCTGCACAAAGCGTTTCGAGTGCATGTTCCACCGATCCATCATCCACCCCACCAGAAATAAATTCCGAAAACACCCTGCCAGAGGATATGGATTCGCGTTCTCGCCTTTCTTTCACAGTCAGTTGCGAGAGGTCGCGGGATTGGCGTAATCTATCATCTACCTCGTTCCTAAGTCTCTTGTAGCGATGTATAATACGGCAGACAGCTGCGCCTACAATGTGTGGCCAGCTGCTGGGACTAAAAAGTTGGACGCTTTGCGTAGGAGTAGGCTTCCCCGGTGGTAGGAGAAAATCGACAAGGGTCGGCTGGGGTTTCTTCGGAATGTAGGACGCAGGTTGATCTTCTTCGGTGTACGCGTCCAAAGCTTTGTTGGAGTGCTCGAAATTATCATTGTCAGCATGGCTTTCGTCGTCGGAATCTTCGTCTTCTTCCGCATCGGAAGCTAGGTCTTCCTCGTTTACGGTCAGGGTAGCAGAACTTAACTTCTCCATTTGGTGTTCCACTTCCTCGACAACCTGGGCTCGCTTCTTCAAAACATCGGAGGCCTTGCTGGTTCTTGACAACTCGGGCTTGGCTTCGGTGACCTTGTCGAGCAACCAGAGAACAGCTTGTTTCATAAAGCTTGGACCACTTGTCTTTCCCAGTTTGATAGCCTTTCGGAAAAACGCCAGCACCCACCTATTCGCGACCACGTTGGTAGCTTCGTCCAACGCCTTCTTCATCGATGCCGCATCGGCAGAGTCCATGTTTCGAATCGGCTGCAATGCTCGAAGCCAACTGTTTGTTATCAATGGGTCTTCTGGATCGGCCAGCAGTGCCGCAAAATTTATCCGAATGAGAGGCAGATCGCTCTCTTCCTCCTTCACGTTTGCGCCTTTTGTAGCATCCTTGTTGGCAAGGACGGCATTTTCGGATTGTTCTGTTTCTAGAATCGACCACCACCAATCATCACTGCTAGGGTCTCCAAGTATGAGTTTCAAAAGTCCGAGGTGAGCTTCGCCGAGATATACCGGGGGGGCACTATATGTGTCGCTGTCGATGGCCTGTGGAGGAGGAACGTAATTAATGCACTCCAAAAAGTCGTCCAGAGGAATCGGCTGGAGGCTCAGGGCTCGAGAGAATGTGCAAAGGAAATCCCATGCTTGCAATGCCTCCGCCATACAATGCTTTGGAAGTCCGTGGAAAGAGTCGATGTCGGGATTTCGAGCCGCCGGACAGTTGGTTGGAAGAACTGCTGTGTCCGCGCCGGACGCATTGGTTTCGGCAGCCACCTCTTCTTGCAAAACGGAATCGTCCACCGGGTATTGGGCGTCTTTGTCGTCTTCCAAAAAGGTGTCCAGTGCTTTCGTTGCCCGACCGTACTGTTTCCTCAATCGGTCAAGCTCCTTTCGCAGCCGTTTCTTTTCCGCCTCGACTTGTTTTGCACTGCTGGCGGTGCTGGATCCGCCCACCCGCCTGCGTTTCTTTTTCAGGTTGCCGATGCCGGCCGCAGCCGCCGATCTCCTGCTCGACGAAGGACCCGATTTGTTGTCTACCAGATTGAGAAACCTACCTACCTCGATCATGGAACGAAACCGCTTGCCGTGCTCGTTGAAAAAATTCACGTCGAACCGTCCGTCCGAGGGCTTCACGGTCACCCGGCACCGATAGTTCTCCACCATCCCCCGATCGCCCCCCTCTTTCTCGATGAAGGCTACAAGGTTCTCCATCCCCCGCTGCTCCCGGTCCGCGAGCTCGTCCTTGCTGCCCGTCGTGCTATAAGACGAAGCGGCGACGCTTTCGCCGGCTTTCTTTTCCGCTGGCGTCCTCGAGGGGGTCTTTCGCTTCTTGGCCGAGCCGCCGCCCGAGGACGCCGCCGACCGGCGCTTCTCGATCCTTGGAACGGGGGCGTTGCGAGCCGCCTGGGCGAGGTAGTCCTTCCGCTCGGAAAGCATTCCGCAGACCCGCTCGAGGTGCTTGTCGGCGAGCTTGGCATGCTTCGTTTTTCTGCGTGGGGGAGGGGCAACGAACGGTACCACCACGGCAAATAAGACAGAGAAAGCATCGGTCCTCGACGGGGTGAGTTGGGTGGATTCGTTTGCAGGTTCCGAGATCACGAGACGGCAAGTTCGGACGTTTCGCGGTAGAAACACTCAATCACGCCCCGGAGGCAACACAAAGACAAAACACACGTACCGTTTCAGATGCAATGCGTAAATACCCCCAATGTCTCTCGCAAAGTCTTCCCATCCTTCTTTTCCGTAGCCGTAGCCTTTCTTGTCTACCTTTATTCCCAGCGACGTCAGACAGAGAATGCTGCTCTTTCCTTTTTCGTCGTCGTCGCCGTGGTATTGATACGTCTGAAAGGGCTCGGCATTGGGCAATTCCCAGGCCTTGGTGAGGATTTTCCCCATTCGTTTGTGCGCATTTCTCCGTTTCCTCTCTCGTTCTGCGTCTTCCTCTTTTTTGGAAGAATTGTTGTCCGCCATTTTAGTGCAGTGTGTTGGAGCCTTTCAGATGAAACGCAAAACGAAACCTGTTTTCAATGTACCGATGGAAGCAGTTGGTTGCATGTGTTGTGGATCGTGTTGATGTTGGTGATGGGATTGGTGTGTGGTGAAACGGTAGAAATATCGCGTACTACGTTACTGGCGACGTCGTAGAATAGGTCTACGTAAAGTTTTTACGTAGATCCTACAGTACCATAGCACTACGAAGGTTTTTACATCACTGAGTTTCGGAAAAATTAAGTACGGCAATTACAGTATTACTGTTGTATGTTTGTTGTGAGATTCGGGATTACTTCTCTACTATTCTGCTGGGTTCTTCTCGACGTTACTGTTGACCCTAGCAGCCGCATTTGAGGTCGCCATCGATATCTCTGTTTGCGGAACGAAATTGATGCCGTCAGTGGTTCGTCTCTTGTCGATTGTCGTAGCATGCTTCAAATGTTCTAGAGTTATCGCTTGTGCCTGAGCATCCCTCCGGTATTCGGTACCAAGGCAAGCCACGTACATTTTGTACCATCATTCCTCTATTCGTTTTGCACACTCTATTTCGAAACGAACACTAATTCTCGTCGTCACTTGTTGATTGTCGTGTCGTGGATTTTGATTTTCAGAGTTCATTGGGTTGGATCTTCTTTTCGTTGCTCAGCGGATACAAAGCGCTTGGTGTTTTGTAATAGTACTTACCAGCTTCCTGCGCCGATAAACTCACGAAACCCTATCCTTATCCAGAGGCCCTAAACCGGGGAAGAACGATTGAATCCAGTCGAATTTCATTCATCTCGTCGACCCGGTCGTCAGTCGACATTTTCATTGCCGTGTTCCGAACCCGAAAAACCATAAAGTCGAATCGAAGAACATGGTGATCCCGCAAGCTGCTACTCAATTGAAGCAACCTCTCTTGAACGTAGAATTTTGAAAGCTTTTTCGAAAACGCCGTTGTTGTCGTCTGTGCTACGTCGTTGTTAGTATGTTCGTGTCGTGGGGAGCAATAGGAACAGTACCATGGATGTTCCAAGGTGCATGCCAATGTACGAATCATTGACTTGCCGAAGTATCACGGTGCGTAGAAGCGATGAATCTGCCTGATTCGGGGGCTCTCGGATTTACTAGATTTGTCGTCGTCGAAGGTTGCCATTCCATGGCTGCAGTTTCCTTCGCCAATGAATCGTAACGCGGAATAGTACACAGTGAAGAAGAGTGACCTCCGCATTCCCACCAACGAATTAGAGTAGGTCGGTGGCGGGGGATTCACTCTCGGTGAAGATATTTGCTCATAAAACATATGTTTCGAAGTGGTCGTCGTCGAGGCCCTGACTGCTTCTTAGAGATGCTGCTGCGGTGCACGCGCGTGGTGAGTTCCACTATCGGAAACTCTTTCAAAGTGCGATCAAGGCGTTGCAGTCTGCCACAACAGTGGACTCACGAAACATCAGATCCTTGGATCCTTCATGCATGTTCCTTGCTGTGGAACTCTCTCGTGTTCACTTCATTTTCCTTCGTTTTGTTCTCGCCTGCGGTCCTCCCACAATCCACATCAGCCGAAACCTCTGAGAGGAACTCATTCGGATCATATGCAAAACATAGTTGCCGTCTTGTCGCGGTCGATTTCGTCGAGATAACGACTCCAACGATTCCAATATCAGCCTGCATTCCGGATTGTGGTTCAAAAAGTCGTTCGAACAGGGTCTATGACCCTTCCACAACGCGCAACACCTCAAGGGAGGCGTTGTTTCGTGAGGGGGAGGGAAAATGCACCAGACCTATCCTACCACTCGTATCAATAGTAGCAGGTGTAGTGGCGCTGTTCCTTATTTCAATCGTCGCAAAGTATCGTATCAGTAGGTGCTACAAATCTATTCTAGCACTTGCATCAGCAGTTGCAGGTATAGTTGTCACTTCCGTTGAAACGAGAGCGGCCTGCTCAACCAAGTGATAGAATAGGTGTGGTCCCGGCTTCTATGAACATTCAAACAAGCTTTCTTTGCATACTGGAACAACGCAATCCAGACAATGTGGGTTTCTCACTTCCAAGAAATGAGAAATACGGGTCATCACGTCAGGGGTCACCCATGCGAAACGCAGCTCCTTACCACAGCCACCAACGCAGCATATTGCAAGGAAAGAACAAGCAGCATAGGCCCGATGGCAGGCAAATCGTTGAGATGCCGTCGACGCTAGGAGCATCGTGCTTGCTCCGTGGTGATAGACGCCCAGGAGAAAGACAAGCGCCGACCAAGGCGCTCAAATGACCCCGTCTCAATGGCATGACTCCGTCCCCGGGCGCATCCAGCAGCATCAGGCACCGGCTGCCGTGCACGCGTAACTTCGTTTACGACAGAGCACGGTTCAACGCTTCAACCGTTCCTGGCAACATTCTCTGGAAGGATTGCGAGCCATCGAAATGTTTTCGCAGGTTTACCATGATTGGATGTGATGATGCTTCGGCGTAGGAAAAGGAATGGTTGAAAGGGTGTGGTGCTCGTACCGTAGTGGAGGAAGAACCGGAAGGAGAATAATTGTCAACAGAAGGAAAACCCTCTCGAAAACCCACCAGCACTTGGATGGTCCGGCCCGTACGAGTAAGGTACTACCATACGGTAGTCGGGGGTAGTATCGTACAGCAACGTTCTTGACAAAAAATAATGCATCAAGGAGCACGTTGCGTTGCGACGTTTGTACCTTTACATCACCGTTGCGGCTGTACGGTACTATACTCGTACTTTGAGGAACGAACTTACTGTACTGTGCCGTACTGTATTGTACCGTACTGTATTGTACCGTACTGTTTGTTCGCAATTGATTTCTCCTTTCTTTATTGGACGTGCGTGGTGGTAATTACTTCTGACACCGACAGCTGTTCTTTCTTAAAAACAATTCTTTCACCAAGCATCTTGGAACGAAGGACGGACAAGATATTATCCTCCCTTTATTCCCCCGAATGAAGAGCCTGATCCTAGATGCCCCCAACCCCAAAGACTGTGCGTTTTGGTTCTTGCAACGGCTCTGGAAATGGAAAAGTTTGAAAGCTGCGCATGTTCGAATGATAGTCATTTTTGGGTTGCATCGGTACATTCAGGTAGTAAAAACGCCGTCTTTCATTTGGAGAGACACCCATGCCAAATCGCATTGCATGAACGAATCACCATGATATCCAACTTTTTTGTCTTGTCTCCGCGAGGTGACACTATTATTGCCAAGCGATACAGGACCGAAGGTGACAGGACCGGATCCCACGAGAGAAGTCACACCGAGGCTTTCTTCCGAAAAATCAAATTCTGGGACGACAACGCCGGAGCGGGAGGAGTGAATTCGGATGGGGGATCGGGCTCCGGCGACAATGGTTCGGCGGAGGAGGGCCTTTCCTCCTCTATTTCGACCGGAGATGCCCCACCCGTCTTTCTCATGCCGGACGGATTGACCTACATGCACGTCAAACGAAACGGTCTCATCTTTGCGTGTTCCACGGCCCGAAACGTCTCGGCAGTCACCGTCATTGAGGTGAGAGTTTCGGATTCATCGCACGATTTGCGCGTGGATTCCCGTCTTCATTGTTTTTCACGTTTTGTTCCAAAACCCAAATCTTTTGCTCACCTTCTTTTGCCGATCAATCCAATGCAATCACTTCACCAAAAACGACGTATCTAACCGCATTGCAATGCCATTTGGACCCATTTGCTCCGCCGCTATTACCAAAGCTCCTCAACACGATTGCCCGGGTCTTCAAGGATTATTGCGGCACCCTGTCGGAAGAAGGGATACGAAAGAATTTCATTTTGCTGTATGAACTTTTAGACGAAATGCTAGATTACGGATATCCACAGGTCACGCGCACTCTAAACCTCAAATCTTGCGTGTACAACGAAGCTATTCTCATCGATCCGGTCAGTAGCACATCGAAGATGGTCAATCCGAAAACGGCGTCGGCGAGCGCCGTGCACAAACCAGTTATTTCGGCGGTCAATGCGAACGGCAGAAAGACGGAATCAGCCAGCCAACAAAAGAACGAAATTTTTGTAGATATTTTAGAAAGATTGAACGTCCTGTTTTCTGCGAATGGGTACGTTCTCAACAGCACCATCGACGGCTGTATTCAGATGAAATCTTACCTAGCCGGGAGTCCCCAACTCAGACTGGCTCTCAACGAAGATTTGGCTATTGGAAAGAACAATTCGCATTACGGAGCTCCTACGGTAGATGATATCAATTTCAATGAGATTGTCAACCTATCCGAATTCGAGAGTGCCCGCACGCTTTCCTTTGTCCCTCCCGACGGCGAGTTCGTCGTTTTGAATTACAGAGTAACTGGAGATTTTACCACACCGTTCCGAATCATCCCTTCCATCGAAGAAGTGGAACCAAAAAAGCTGGAAATCACGGTCTTGGTTCGAGCAGACATGCCGGCCAACCATTTTGGTGCAAACGTGACGGTTGAAATTCCTTTACCGAAATGCACAGCAGTGGCCTCTTGTGTAGTCATTGCCAGCCCGGGCACCGGACACACGAACGCCGAATTCGTTCGGGCGGATGGAAAGATCCTCTGGACGCTCAAGAAAATACCGGGAGGCAGCGAACAAACGATGCGAGCGAAGGTCACGCTGTCTCAACCCTGCACCACGCAGATCCGGCGAGAGATTGGTCCGATCAACATGAACTTTGAAATCCCGATGTTCAACGTTTCACAGCTGCAAGTGCGATACTTGCGAATTGCCGAAAACATGGTCGGATACACGCCCTATCGCTGGGTGCGGTATGTCACACAGAGTAGTTCGTATGTGTGCAGGGTTTAGTGAACATCGTACTACTTTCGAGCGACCAAGAACTTCGGAGTATAATTTAATGTTAGAAGGTACATTACGAAGATAGGGATGGTGAATCATGTCTTTCTCGCTAGTAGAGTAGTTGAAAACCACGCCCAAAGTTACGAATGCTGCGGTATCCCGACTCAATCAATGAATTGTATTCAATACTATACTTAATTGCCATTGATACAAACCGCACAGGCATACATCTACGTTGTTCCCAAGCATAATGTATTTGTTGTTTTCATTGATGCCACAGCAACACAAAACAGAATCACAGTCATCGCAATTAGCGCAAACCAGGACATCCGTGGGTTGGCAGGGAACGACCTAGGATATACGCGCTGTATTTTACTCGGCTTCACATGGACTTGCCAAAAGAATCTTGTTATCGGCAACGGAGACAAAAGGCAGGAGGGTGGGCAATTCCATGGAATGTGACAACGAAACACCGCTTCAAGTTACTTTGTTCCACACGTTAGGCATCCCCAAACAATTCATTTTTCTCCTGCAGAGTGGATGCTACATCGAATGGTTTCAAAATAGTTTAAAAAAAGGTTTGTAACATTTTTTCGCTTTGCGCTTTGAGTGGTACAAAGTCAATTTAGCATTAGAAACCCCGGATGGTCCGGCTTGCAATAGATCCATTCTTCGAGAAGAAAGTACTATTCGCGTCTAGCCTAAATCGAACGCGTGTATAGCATTGCAAGCATCCTTTGATCTTTTCCCATCGTGCACAATTGTTCGCCCCGGATTCCATCTCGCAGGAGATTTGAGAGCGCTCTGTCCTTACGACCGCTCCGCGTACTGCTCGGTTCATGTACTGTGCCGAAAACCCTCGATGAAGCCCTTCCAGAAGACGTAGACATAAAGCAACGAAACGGTGAACGAGAACCAACCAACCAAGTGGAACACGAATCTCTCGTACGGATTCAGCATGTACAGACCCGTCCACAAGTTGAATCGATATATCCATTTGCTCAGAACCGAGCCATTTTGGCAGAGTTTGTCGGTGTTGGTATTGGTAAGCGGGCGTTTTCGTCGACGCCTAGGTGCGGTAGTTGAAGCGCTCGATTCGGCAGAACCATCGCGAGATAAAGTTCCAGATGACATGGCACTTGCGCTCTTTGCTCTCGTCGATGCGATAAAATGGTGATTCCGCCGCCTCGTTTGTCGTCCTCTATTTTTTCGAAATTAAGATACAAGTACAAGAATAGTGCCACGAATGAAATGAGGAGGAAAGAGTAGTGTTTTGAGTTGAAGTACAAGTACTACTTCTACCAGTTACAGTATTTCGAAGTAAAATGCGTCAACCGTTGAATCCTACCACGCCCTACAGGGCAAAAGGGCATTCTACTCTGACACTAAAAATTATTACTTCCTCCGGTCCACAAAGTGTGTACAGTTTGCACGTTTACTAATACTGAAATAAACAAAATAATAGGGCGATTTGGATTTTTTTTTGTCATACTGATCTTATCCCATTGTATTTTAATGTGCATAAGAGTTGAGCTGTTAAAGAGATTGGAATAAGCCTTCAAACAGAGCACTTCTAACACTAGTACTACTAGTAGGAGTAGTATATATTTCATTTTTCCCGTTGAAAGGGTTCTAGTAACAGTCATTTTGATATGCCACCACTTGCACAAAATAGTAGCTACTAGTAAGAGTAGACAATTTATGAGGCCATACTTCATAATAGTATGACTTGCTTTCTTATATAGGTCATTTGCATTTAAAAGAGCTGCACTGTACCATTGTCACTATATTGTTTCACGTGTTAACAGAGCACTACTATATTGTTTCACGTGTTAACAGACTGTTCAATTTCATGTGCAACAATAATAATTTTTATTTACGTGCATGCCCATATATAGTATCTACTACTTATTCTACACAGTCATTCCACGGTCATTTGTGGAATCCAACTGCCAAAAACCTTAAAAACTGTTAATTAAAGTTGGAGACACATATACAKGACCAGTAAAACAGGGGCACAATGACACACTCTCTGGACCGGAGGAAGTACTAGTAAAATCAGGGTTAATTTTGAATCCAAGAATTTTAGTACTGATCCTACATAGATCTACTAGTTTTTTGTCACTTTTTTACCACAAACAGCTCAATAAGCTAAAATAAGCTAAACACAACAGCTTCGGAAAGGCCTCTAATGAGATCCCCTTTGGGGATATGCTCCTCCGTCATTGTGTTAAGAAGGTGCCGTGTGTCATTGTTACACAATTAGAGGCTAGGGGGAGCCAGTTCTCCATTAACAGCCGGTGTGGCCAAATTTTGCTAGTTTCTGAGACCAGCTGCTGGTTAGAAAATAGGCCAGAACTCTATCAAAAAACAACTCTAGATCACCACCAGACTAAGCGCCCAGTCCAACAATTTGATATAATTACTTAGAGATCCATGTCATTGGGAACCTTAAGGATGCTCTGGTGGCTTAGAACTGGTCAGCCAAAAGTACACTAGTGGGAGGCCAAAAATTGCGTGTTAATTTTGGCTGTACAATTTTATATTGAAATAACTGGTACAGTACTGTACGGTACCATACTATTCTAGAACTGTATCAAAAGTGTGTAATGATTGGCAAGCTACTCTCATGCCATACATTTAATCAGTACAGTATGTATTCTGATCTTTATTCTGCTGGATAAGCTCTAGTGAGAGAAGGAAATTACGTGCAGTTGAACACAAAGCAAAACTGCACATGATTTCCTTCTCTCACTTCAGGTGATCAGAATACATACAGATTACACAAAATAATCTGATTGAGGACAAGCAAGGTTGAGGTCGTATTAGAGGTTAAGAGTGTTAGCTTGAGACTGAGACCAAGACGGAGGCCAAAGTTACTACTAGATTCTTCTTACTGGTGCCACCAGTAATCAAACTGAGACTGAGTCTGAAGTTTGATTACTAGAGCAGCAAACAAGGTGCTGAGGAGTCTTGCTGATTATTTAGTACCTAATCATTGAGTTTGCTCACTTTTTGCTTGTATTCACAGGACCCCGAGGATATTGTAATACAAGTTGTTGCTGATAGTACAGAGGACAACCGCACTGATGCAGAGGAGGCTGATGCAGAGGAGCTGCTGATATAGAGGACGCTGGATACAGAAGAGGATGCTCAATACAGAGGAGGACACTGAATTGTATAGTAGGCTTGGCTACGTTTTTCCAGCCAAACCATTCATACATTAGGAATGCTCAATATTCATACATGTATAACAATCAATACTTCTCTGACCCCCACCAGACTCCCCCATATGACTAGAATTGTGTTTAAACTGGGATTTAATTCATGTGCTTACCATTGTTAAGTGTCTGTTGGGGACAAAGTTATAGCTGTTTGGGTGAGTTGAACCTCTCATAATGTTCTGTGTGTTTTTCCACTGTGCGTGGATTTTGGACTATCTTTTTATCATGTAATGACTCATAGGATGAAAATTTGACTTGTACTAGTAGGGTTAAAGCACACGTGCAAGTGAGTTAGATGATTTTGAACAAGAATCTCATTGGAATTTTCTTCTTATTACAATTGCTAAACTACTAAACTAGTTTGCTGATTGTTGTTGTTCCCTCCTGTTTGCTGTTTGCAATTTATGAGTACTGTGGAATACTGAATCTACTGCAGAATACTGATTCAAAATTTTGTCCACAAAATACTACATGTTGTTTGGATTCAATCTGTTGGTTCCCTCTTAACAAGGGAGGGTGCCCCCAGCAATTGCGGTACTAGGATTGCTTCCATGTGACTAGTATCCCAAAATATACATTGAGGATAGATATTCATGCAAACAATTGTGGTGGGATTGCTTCCATGTGCAATGCATTCCCTCTGTTAGCAATCCTATTTTTTTTGTGGGGGGGGTCTGTGTTAGCATTCCCATTTTTTTGGGAAGGTATGCAAGAAAAGCAGTAAGACAAAATAACATGGTGTGGTATGACGTGGGTTCCACTTTTAGGATCCAGTTTTAGCTCATCCTTCATAATACTAACTTGAGTACAGTATAACTGTGATTGCTACTATTAATCTTCCATGAAAGAACTAAACAACAATCAACCCAACTATGAGAACTGGTGGCACAATCAACAATCCACATGGGGACCAGAATGGAAATTGGCACAATGGAAAATCCACATAGGGACTGCAATCAACATTTGCAATCAATTGTCTGCAATTGAGAATTGGAATTCGACATTAGCATCTACAGCCAGGCCTATCCTGTATGAGAAAATCATGTCTATCTTTGTGCATAGGATTGCCTTGACTCATCAAAGGATTCAAACCTAGTTGTATTGCTTGCCGTTAAGGTGTCGAGGATCTGATTAGTAGTAGTGACTACAGCACTGCATTGAAATTATACAACAACAACAACAAGAGAGGATAAGAATACTAATCTTCCTATCCCCAAGTTCTTGTAGTGTCCGCCTCTCCTTCATTCTTGGGAATTGCCCCTGGATCATTCTCACCATACCCCATTTAGACAACTGCCAGACAGCCGCTGCTTGCCTCTTAATTACTACAGCCTGGGTGTTTTGAGACATAGCTAGTATCAAAGATATCTGGATCATTTTGCTGGCTTTGAATGAGATGGTCTATTCCTTTGAACTTAAATGCAGAATCAAGAACAACCTGCTGGTGTCTGTCAGTTGTGTTATATATGTCTTCCATCTTGTCATATTCCATACTCAGCCATGGTACTGTCATACCACCAAGTCCCAGGGCAGTTATACAAATTCTCCCATCTGACACAAGAAAGACAAGGATGCTATTAATGTATGTATCACAGACCCAAGAGTTATAGTACGTATTCTGAATGGCCCAGTTGTCGGAGTGCTGAATCATAACTTTGAGGCCATTGGCTGCTCCCTAGAACCTCTTTGTTGCAAGCACAGATATTTTCTTCCTATTGCTGCCACATATGAATGGACCTCATTCCAATAGTTGCAGTTATCCCTCTTTTTGCCCTTGAGTTTGCCTTTCTTGTTGAAGAGTTGAGATCTGATCTGCTATGGTTGATTATTCCAAAACAATCTCAATAGGCCTTACCAGTATGTACATGRCATATTTTTCATGGAAGTCAAGACATACAGTAACTGATAATCAAATGCTTCTGACCAATACCAGGTACTTGAATTGGACAAAACATGGAGAAATGGGGCGAAATGATCATTTTTGTTCTAGTATCCTTAACCATTCAGAATCAGTGGTGGCAAGCAAGGTGATTTTCCTATGTATTATATAAAATAGTATTGAGGGGACACCATAATAGTAAACTCAGAATTAACAGATCTCCCAATTGATTACTGTAAAACACATCCTTACTATCGAATCGTCGTCAATATCGGTTAACTGAACTCTTTTGATCTTGTAGCCTATGTTCTTTTATTTCTCACTAGAAACCTTTGTCTTCCTTGCTTTCTTACTAGGTACCTTGGTTTTCCTTGCTTTCTTTGGTGATGGTTTCTTCTTACTACCCGCTACAGAGGAAGTTGGACTAGTTCTTTTGGCTTGCCCCCCTCTGACGTTACTCTTCTTACCTCGTGCACTTCTCTTTGATGAAACATTGCTGCCGTTGGTATTTTTTCTGTCGACTTTCTCCCCATCTCCAGTGGGTTTGAAATAGTGGATCTTACCAGGTCGGTTCCGTCTCCTTTCAGAGGGAGTCAGAATTTTGTTATCTCCGTCATCCTTTTCCAAGATTTGATTGACTGTGTCAAGCAGAAGCTCACTCTCGATGAAAGGGATTTGAACGATTGCTTCCCATGCTTGACGCTTTCCATTCGGATCGGAGGTAAAATCGGAAGGATAGTACTCGATTAAAGGAGAAGAGGGATGTAGCATCAGCTCTCCTAGAGCCGTTGGCAACAAGTTAGCACTCTGAGGTGGAAGAACTGACAATAGCTGAGCTAGACTAGGGAAAGGGGTACCCAATTCAAATGGGAAGCTTTTGAATTCAGCATCATCTGGATCATCGTGATAGAATTCATCCAAGTTAACCATATCTGTTGCCAGGGGGCTGTAGAGATGCGGGAAATACCAATCCCAATCGCAACAACCATTGTGGTAGTAATTCAAATTCCAGTGAAGTCCTTCTAGGTAGTCCCTCGCATGGGCTCGGCGATGAAAGAGGGTTTTTTCACGGTCCTCCGTTGGCCAGCCAAGTTTCGATTCGTAGTAAAAGTCTCGATACGAGCGAGCTTGGCTATCTGGATGCCTTCTTCGGAATGCGCGGTTCCCTTTAGGTCCAACAACATGAGGATATTCGTTGTCCTCGTCCACCTTCTTCATTTCTTCTTCACTCGCCACCTCCGCAGAGGTTTTGGGTACTTTTTTGACCTTTCGAGAAGGTGGAGGTTCACTCCCTTTCACATTTGCGGCGACAGCACACGAAGGAGTCGGATTGCCGGAATAAAAGATGCCGTAAAAGTCGTTCTCGTCGTGTTCATTATCTGATTCGAGCTTCCACCCGGGCTCGTTTTCTTCGTACCCCCGCTTTTTAAAGTGCTCCTCTTCGTAAACCGACAAATGATAAATGAACTCTTCGAATCTTTCAGGGGCAATCTTCTCGCGATCTGTCAAATATCCTCCCCAATCAGGTAACAAGTCAATGTATGTTGTCATCATCAGTGATATGGCACCGCCATTGATTTCCAGGTGGGGGCAGTGGCTTAAAAAGTCGTTTCCAACCAGCATGCACATGAAAACAAAGTCGTCAACTATTCGATCTAAAGAGTAATCTCCCTCTAATTGATCAGAGAACTTGCGAAATTGGATGGCTAGGAGCTTGCGCAAACTTGCCAATTCCAGTAATTCGAAGTCATGGCGAGTGTATTCCATCATGTCCTTCTTTTTACGATATTTGTTACGTCCTCGGCCAGCCATAACGACAGACATTTTTTCTCGCAAGAGCATGAAGTTGCTTTCGTGAGTGACTAGTCCCAGCTAATTCATTCAATTAGAGATGAAAGCATTATTCAAAATGGATTTGTAAGCTTTTTTGGAAAATGACGGTATGGTGGAATAGTAGAATTCATATTTTACTTACCATGATTAGGTCAGCATCGAGACCATACAAGACATGTGTCCATCCGGGACCGTAGAGATCGGTGGATTCCCCTGTTTTGCGATATTCCTGTTGCGATTCTCGAATGAAATCCATGACCTTGTGTTCTCCTTCTCCTGGAACATCTGGTCCACTAACAATGACAGTAGCACCGTTCATCCAAAATGGATCCGTTTTCAGTTTGTAATCAACCCACTTTTGTAGGGCTAGCGATAACTTCAACATGAAATCGGTTCCTGGAGTAATGCAATTTGAATCGAATCGTTGCTTGTCCTTCTCAATCTTTAACTCCTTTCCTTTGAAATTTTCTCGAGCCGCCAAATCTGCGGCCAGTTGCTCGGCTTCCTTTGCTGATCGAAACCGACGCGATCGCTGTTGATTCATTTTGGCACGAGGTGCGGTTCCATCTACGGCGAGGTACAGAACCTGGTTCGGCTGAACCATCTTGTACAATCGATCGACGTAAAGGAAAATCTTTTTGAACATCGCTGTCTCATCCAAATACACCAATTCGCTGTCATTGTTACCATGCGTACATGGATGGATGATTCCGTTCATGTCCAAATAAAAATTGTCTACCGAAACATCTTCGGCCAATCCTTCTTCGAGGCGATTGTTGATGATATCGGGATATTGATCGGTCAACCAACGAAACATTTTGGGGATTCCGAAGAGCGCCGTAGACTTTGATCCAGTTGGAGATGGCAAAATCGGAAGCAGTGGATCTTGTTCTTTTCGCTCTGTCCTTGTGGTTACTMCAGTTGGTAGAGACGAAAAAGGTGGTACAAATGCATTGCAGATCGTGCTAAGAGCGCACAGAAACAGCGCTGCCGTAGTGAAACAGTTTGACATTTTGAAGGCAACTTAAGGAGCGAATTGAAC
Organism: Pseudo-nitzschia multistriata; assembly: GCA_900660405.1. Lineage (NCBI taxonomy): Eukaryota > Bacillariophyta > Bacillariophyceae > Bacillariales > Bacillariaceae > Pseudo-nitzschia > Pseudo-nitzschia multistriata. The sequence continues at coordinate 3,634 of CAACVS010000679.1, read as the reverse complement.
AACACACAACAGAGAGCCAAAAATAATAATGTGTAGATTTGATGGTGCTCTGGTGAAAATTCTTCTCACCATTCACTCTTTATCTTTGATTATGGAGTTTGCGCTTTGTTCGGCCGCTCTTTACAGCTTTCAAGAAGTAATCGGACCTCAGATGTGTGACGCTGCAAAAAGGACGGTAGTTTCCTTCCAGCGTGACGATGATCGAAGTCAGACGTGATCGGAAATTAGTGAAAAGAATTGTGAAAAACTAAGAAAGAAAACGAAAATGAATGATGATGGGCTGGCAGCTGGCAATCTGTGATCTGGCTATATTTTCATATGTACAATAGATACTTTGCTTATGTATTATGTTACCATGCATTATGTATGGCAAGGGGGGTCTTATTTTTTTATGCAACGGCCGGTTTTTTCAGTTTTGCTTGTCTTGTTTCTTTTGATTTTGAGACAAGACTGGGATTCTCATGGATCGAGGATGATGTGAGTTGCTTTACAATACTACACTGTCTACCGCCGCTGTAACTAGCCATAACAAAGCATTATCAAGAAAAGGATAGACGTCATAAATAAACATGCCATTGCCTATGTCAAGAACAGCACCTTTCGCAATCTTTGGATGCATCCTGTCTGCATATGCACTCTATGTGGAGCACAAAGTCGCGCATTTGAGTCCAGACGGTGAAGAATTTACGGCATTATGCGACATCGAGCAGATTGGTGCCTCCTGCAGGTGTGTTGCGATGAATCCTGTGCAATTTTAAATTTGTCCTTTGATCGAATTGGTGCCAGTAGTTTGTTTGTATGCCATTTGATTGATTGGCGTGTGTCCGACAGTATCAGAATTGAGCCAGAGAAATCGAATATTTTTTTGTCTGTTCTATTGAGCCTCATTCCCGTTGATTTTTTTCAAACATTTTCCAATACAATATGATGCGTCACGGCGACACGATGAAATACAACCCGTCTCGCTTTTTTCTTAATGATGCTCACTATTACAGCAATGTGTTTCAGCTTCCAGAGGGTCGCATGCTGTCGTATTTTGGAATCGTTCCCGAGGGTAGTATATTGGATGTTCCTAATGCAGCATTAGGTATGTACCGCAGTTTTTGCTTAATGCACAAGATTTGATCATATACATGCGAATTCTTCTTCGGTTTTTCCCTGACAAAGAACGCTATGTATCTTTTCCGGCATTCTGTTCTGCAATGCTGTAGGATTGGTCTATTATTCATACTGGTTATTGATTGGACCATTATTACCGAGCGCATCGACAGTTTTCGTGTCTTCGATAGCCATGGCTAGTTCTGTATTCTTAGCAATCAAACTTGTGATACTAAAGGAACTATGTATTTTGTGTTGGTCGACACACGTCATCAATTCCCGACTCTTTTGGAGTGTTGTGGCTCAGACGATTTCTGGAGGAAGCGCTACTTCCACAAAAAAGAAAGAAAAGGTCATCAAGCGAGTATAGAAATGAACAAAAATTATCCTGCACAAAATGTTTTGTTGCTGCAGTAGCTTGTTCGATGATAGGGAGGTTGAGAGAAGTAATCAAGAATGCATTTTTTTCACATTTTAACAGCCAGGTGATGAAGGTATGCTGAAAATCAAAACATTGCAATCAATTTGACAAATTGAATTTTTATCTTCGTCTACTACAATGGTATCTTCTCTTCAGAAAATGATTAGTATTGAAAAAATTATAATTAGCATTGATTCATGGACTCTGAAGAATAAATGTGGGTGGCAAACGATAGATTCCTCTACCAGAATTTCTTTACGATGAATGTTGTGCAATATTTAGTTGAGTCACTTGCAGCTCTATAATTCTTCACTTGCTTCCGTTGATTTGGGAAGCGCATCTTCCTCGTCTTCCTCTTCTTGTTCAAACCAAGGGGCGACTCCTGCTTCATCCTTCTCCACCCCAAGACGCCTGGCCTGCCACTGGCCTACAACCGAAGCAGGCGAAAAAAAGTTCCATCCACGAACAGAACCTCGGCAAAAGTAATAATCATCGACAACTCCGGCCCAGATATTCTTTCCAAGAATTGAATTTTTAGACATACTCAGAAACTGGTTGGCAACATCAAAATTCCAGTTTCCTTCAGAGTTGTCGCCCCAAATTGCTACGTTCTTGCCATCTTTGTCAACAGCCAATCGACACCAGGTTTCTACAATATTTTCTCCACTGTTGTCCATCACTGTACCAACTAACCACTCGCTACCCAAGAATTCTTCTTCTCTTAAAATATCATACTCCACATATTCGTATTCGTCGTCATCATCTTCGTCGTCGGAAGCAACGGAAAGGCCTTCCGCGGAAGAAATCGAAGAAGAGAGTGCAACCCGAGGTTGAACTTGCATGTAAGCATGCCGCGTACTCGTGGGCGACGTTTGGGTAACAAAAGCTCTAGAGACAAGAGGTGATTGGAGAAACCCAATCACTGAGTACAATACTATAACCGATGACGAATACGAAGGCATCATTTCAAAATTGCTGCTTTTTAATTTGTTTGGCGGGAATTTTCTCAAGGATATTCGGAGATTGAAGTATTGAGTGGTGTGCTTGATTTGGTTTCTTTCTATCAGATGATGATTCTGGTGGGAAGCAATGTAGAATAGGATCGCTTGGAGTTTCTACTCGTCGTTGATGAATTAGATCAAGTCTCGAAAAATATTAACATCATCAACTAAAGAAACAGGTGTGGATTTTGCAACGTAGTAAAGCTGAACAGAAGCATCATCGTGGTCATCTTACCGCTGGTTGAACTGGCCCGTCCGCTCAGAACTTTTTTAGTGTTTTCATGCCGTACCATTGTTTTCACTAGTACTTATCTGTGTGACACGCGGAGGTCACGAGGACGAGATTTGTTTCAAAGTACATTGATACCCTACTATCCATACCGTAGGATGAAGCATAAGTTGGTATTCGAAAACAACCTACCGTACGGTACACGGCGCCGTACGGTACCGGTAGAATTTCGCTCTCCAGTAGAATAATCGTGGGCGGAAACCACTCAGGGAATCTATCTGTCGAGTCGCTCTGGTCGTTCGCACACACGACTAGCAAGCCGCTGCTCGATCTCTTCCACAGCTGTTCAAGCGGGGATTTTCGTCCGACTTTGGCGTTAATTTAGAGTTAGGGATAATACTACAATCAAGCAATCTGATTGGCTAATTAGACCGATCAAAATATCGAAAACTGTACAGTATACTCCCCTGATATCCAATTTTGCCGTAGAACTCTACGAGGAATTTGTACTAGGAAGGAGTATTTGCTTGTTTTTTTGCTTGATTTGGCTCGCGTTCAAATTACCACCAGCAGTCCTTCCATATAGTAGTAATGAAGCTATCCTCCTCTTCTTTAGTCTGTTGGCGTCACTATCGATGGCGCCTCTATTACTGCTGCGATACAGCGCCATTATCCACGGCTGCTGTCACCACGCTATGACTAGTACCGTGGAAGGTAGCAACAGACACTAAAAATGGTTTCATCCTTTCACGATAGTAGCTGGTGACTGTAAGCAAGCAGCAGCAGCAGCAGCAGCAGCAGCAGCAAGAACACCACTTTGCACTAGAACTGTACTCGTGTCGATGGAAGATATCTGTCATAAAATCAATCCTTGCTGACAGCAAC
>CAACVS010000676.1:92925-157138 GCA_900660405.1 Pseudo-nitzschia multistriata | reverse complement strand
AGCGACCCTTCATACAAGCAAGTCACTTGAAGAAGCTGAATTTGATGAAGATCAGATTATCGACAATGCCCTTGCTTCAGCTATGCATGCTACCAGGTGCGCAGTGAATGCAGCGGTGAAGACATCACCAGGAGCTCTTGTTTTCAACCGTGATATGGTGATGGATATCCCACTCATTGCTGATTTGAAACTTATCAGAGATAAGAGACAACACCAAATCGATGAGAACCTTAGGAGAGAAAATGCTAGGCGAATACCCTTTAAGTATCAGGTTGGACAGCAAGCCTATATGAAACACTACGAACCAGRCAAGCTGTCCCAAAGACTACATGGTCCTTATCCCATAGTGGAAATCAACACCAATGGGACTGTGGTGTTGCAAAGAAGTGACAATGTACGTGAGACAGTAAACATTCGGAAGCTTGTGCTGTGTAAAGGACCTCCTGAAGATCCTATTGCAGAAGAAGAGCCCCCGGCTGAAAATATTGAAGATATGATTGCTACAGTTTAATAGTAGTAATACTGGAGACAGTACTACTGTGTGGGACAATGCAATGGATACGTACGTACTGAGAATGATACGTACGTATTGGAAAGGAAGCATACGTACGTACTGTATCGGAAGTATACGTACGATACGAAGCTTCGAACAAGAAAAGAATGAAGGAGCATACCATTCCTACGTACCCATCGTAAGGTACTGTTTATATGTATAGATCATAGGATCCATCGTAAGAGGTCCGAGGACTGTAAGAGGTCTAAGATACCATTCAAGAATACCTCACGAAGAATAGAGATGTCACGAGTCCGGAACAGAGAACCTCCATGTAGRATCCCTACCAGGTCTACATGAGGTTCCAATCGGAACTTYRRAATTCTCGTGAACGCGCTTGGTAATCTTCGAATAATTCTAATCTTATAATTCAATTTTCATACACACTTAAAATACTAAGAGTACACGTAATCTCGTGCAGCAATTGTGGGTTAGTATAGTACTGCTATATTTGCTTGAGAAATTACTATGTTCACCATCATTGTTCTTGTTGGTGGTGGCAGTACTAGTAGTAGTACTAACAAGCTCTTCAGCAGCACCACCAGCCAATGACATCATCATTTTTGTAGTACTAGTACAGTACTAGTGCTACGAACACAGTTTCAATCACTACTGTTCTGCTTGAACAATTGTCTTGTCTCTTTCAATCTAAAGCTGCATTGGAATTTGATGATGTTTCATTTGTTGCATTCTTCGTCACAGCAGGTTGAGAGAAAGACATGTCATGGAAACATTGAGAAAAGAAGTCTTGCCCGAAAGGTGAAATCAGAAATCAAAAAATTGACCGAAGTACGGCGCGTTCATTACAGTAGATTTTTGGTCTTTCAGTTTTTCGGAGAGGCTTAATTAAATTATCCAAGTTGAAAGCTACTGTATGATTTTTTGGCGCGCAACCGGTCGGTCCTGCATCGAAGTCTCAACAAGATAATGACATGTGTACGAAGTACGAGTACGATTGCTACCGGTAGATGCCAGACACCGCGTTTAGTAACGACGAAGATTTTACACAACACGAATCTCAATCTCAACAACATGAACGGACTTGGAAACAGAAACTGGTACAATATCGGCAAGTACGTACCCTGAATGTTGTGACGAAAGCATCTAATAATAGAAACCAATGGCGTCAAGTAATAACAATCATGGCACTAGCAGTGGCAAGAGGAAACGCGGAAACTTGTCCAAGAAAGAGAAAGGAAATAAGCCGCGCGTTGCCCATTCATCCTTGACCAGTAAGACCATACTTCAGGTGCTATTCTGCTGGGTAATCCTAGGGATTGGGGGGATTGTACTCATTGTGCAAAGGGGATCGTCACCAGTAATACTAAAAGCAGAAGAGAGATGGAGAAAAGAACATCAGCAAAAACAAGCTTTCGCAGACGATGTCATGACCCCAAACACTCGCAACCGCAACCGCAATAACCAAAACAATTCAAACAAGAAGAATGACGATAAATGCAAATCAAGCACGGAAAAGCAATTCACGGTGAGTGAGGAGCACACATGGGACCCTCCAGATCCACGGATAGCAGCATTGCTATCTGAAGCATGCAAAGAAATCGTTTGCCACAAATCCCTGAAGGTCGTTGGTCGCACCCTGCGAGCCACAGCGCCCATTGAGGTCGATACAAAACTTTATGAGATTCCACGGTCGATGCAAATTTGGGATTTAGACGCCTATCGAGACCCCTTCGTACGAAAGCACCTTTTCAAAGCTGGTCACAAGATTAGTGGTAATCGGATGGGCACCGAAGCATTTCTGGCTGCCTATCTGTCTTTGGAAATAAAAAGGGCAAAGCTCAATCCATCGAATTTCGATCCGTTGACCCTGTTATACTTTGATTCTTTACCAACGTTCGAAGAATTCGAGCATTATCATCCCATTTTGGAAGATAAGGATTTAGTGAGAGATATGCTAGGACCGCGGTCCATGGCACATTCTGTTGTACAAGGTTATCGCAATATGGTCAGGTCGGAGTACGAGGGATTTGCTGCGGGATCTTCGGAATTCAGGAACACAATTCCCGAAGACGAATATCTTCGAGCTCGACTAGCGGTCTTGACGAGAGCACTGAACGTCGGTCCACCGGGACCCGAAGAAGTAATGCCAGCTGCCTTTGTCGGAGATGAATTCCGGGACCAAGACCTCTTTCTGGATGAATTGTATTCCTATTATGATCTGATCAATGTCAACCTCACAGAAGCGGGAGGCCAAGGGTGTATCGCAATGGTCCCGATCGCTGACCTTTTCAATCACCATCCAAACAACAACATAGGATTGCAATACAAGAGGATGGAAACTCACGCGCAAACCAAACAGAAGTCAGGAAGATCATTCGTAGTTTCATCGAGCAACAGGATCATCGAGCCGTACTCGGAGCCAATGGTAAGTGACTATACCCCCAGAGACGTGTGCCGTACGCTGTTCTGCCAAAATGACGTTTCTTACATGTACGTATTTTTTAATTGTTTACTTCTTCATGATGCACTGTGCTATTCGCTGCGTTGTGTTGTGTTGTGTTTTGCTAACTTGTCTTGCAAAATGCACACAAGGCGTCATATGGTGTCATGGCAGACGCACATTTGTATGCACGATATGGATTTGTCAATGGAGATGGTAGCGGCGCAATTCAATTAGGTTTAGCGTTTCATCACGAGATGATGAAACTCAATATTTCGAATCAATACGATTACATACCAGATACAGGGACTACTGCAAAGTTTAGCAACTACCAACGGGAAGGACTTGCGAAGTACTTGCGATACGACGATGGATATCCGGAATGCATTTCGGGGCCATCAACGCATCCCGGCGAAGCAGAATTGAAGCAGCTAAAATTGCAACATCTCGTTAGCATAGCAAATGAATATGACAGGTGGAATGTCGTCATTCGACCTCCCAACCCTAAATCATTGCCTGCCCACTCGACAGATATTCCAATCACGAAGAGGGTTCCAGATTTTCCTAGACATTTATCTATGCTACAAGGATTCCAACAGTTGCAGGAGACTTGCAGGGTTATATCACTCATCAATGAGGACTTTGACGGAAATGCGGTGCAAGTTTTGAAGGAGAATGTCGGTAATCTTAGTTTTCGAATTGGAAACAAAGTGAGCGATGCCCTAGAATTTCGTTCCTTTATGTGTATGTCGAGATGGTTTGGTACCAGGTTTGTGAATATGGAAGTACAGGGCAAGATCGAATTTGAATACAGAAGGTTATCTGCTCTGAATCGCAATGAATATGGAAGCAAAAACTGGACTCTATATCACGTTCGCTTTGGGGAAATGCAGGCGTTGCATGCTGCATCAGGTTTGCTTTTTGATCGCGTATCACTGAGCTGGGAAAGCAAGAAGAAGACTACAGAACCTGAATATCGAATGAGGGATGACACCTGTCCAGAAGAATACTTAAATTATTTGTTTCGAGACGATGGACTTGTCCCGGACGTTTTGGACTTGAGATAACGTTAATCATTTTTTAAATTTTGTTCGATCAAAAGTGCTTTCGCCTGAAAAATATAGCACAATCTATTCCACTGGCCTCGGCGATATCGAGCAAGTTGAATGATACCTTCATAGCAATGATCTGTTCGAGGAGGGAAAAATGTCTGACCCAAAGCAGTTTCAGATCACTTTTTAAATAGAATAATTCTCTTTCCAAAAGCATAACGAGATAGATCTGGCCGCAGACGTCAACGAGCACATTCATCAGTAAGGAGGGAAATGATCCAAATTATCAATTCACACTTTTTCTCCCTGGATTTAACTATGAATCTAAAATTGTGCGGTGTCAGTAGACGGTCTTATTTCTGAGTATGTGTCATCTCTAAAATCAAACAACGAGATTGATGGCGGAAAATGCCAGTACCAATGGACACTCATTGGAGGAAAAACTGAAGAGATATTCCATCGCTGCGTCCGCATTGGATATTTCTAGATGTCAATGTACAGGCTTGTATCAAAGTGTGTTTCGTCTATAATAAATAACAATATTGGCATCGATATATAATAGCTGGAATTTGCGATTTCAAATTTCGCACTGGTCAGCTACTCCAAGCGCAAGGGCACCATCAATGTCGGCGGAGTCTCGATTAGCGTCGACAAACCATTCGTGGTGTTCGTCAAGCTTGTTCAGTCTATAAATGAGTACTGTTCGAGAAATATATGATTCTGCTTCGACATAATCAGTCGATAGAAAGGAAAGTTTGCCGAGTTTGTGTAGAAGGCGTCCGACCTCTAAGGAGTGACGGCCCAGAACAGACGACTTGATTCTCACTGCTTCGTCGAACGAAGTCATCGAACTTTTGAGCTCCCCAATTTTTTCGTACACGTCTCCCATGCACGCAGCTGTCACCGCAACGGATATATTATCTTCGCCAAACAACTGCTTTTGAAGACCTATAACTTTCTGATAGAGTTGAAGAGAATGTTGGTAATTTCCTCGAGCAGCATCAATGGTTGCAATATTGTGCAGTGTAATGGCTACGTCAGGATGACTAAGACCAAGTCTGTACGATTCTATACCGAGTACTTCTTGATATGTTTTATACGCTGCATCCAAATCTCCCATTTCTTTTTGAAGATTTCCAATGTTTCCAAGAACTGCAGCTACGTTCGGATGGTGCTTGCCCAATGCCGTCTTCATTCCTCGAAGAGCTGCTTCGTAGGCATCAAGTGCTCTATCGAACTTCCCTTGAGAGCAGTATAGACGCGCAATTTGATGCAGCGTGAGCGACAAATCCATATCGGCATGTGAGTTTTCATCAGAATTCTTGACTCCATCTTTAGCCTTGAGGTCAATCTCGTTAGGAAAAAACCTCTCGTATTTGTTTCTTGATTTGGAGTTGGATTCACTGCAATTCTTTGGTGATCCCTTTGATCCGAATACGAGCTCCATTTCTGAGTCACCAATGTTACTGGAAACTGTTTGAACAATATCAATTGAGTAGTGCTGAGATTCTGTGCTACTTGTCCTCAAAGATATGCTACCCGATTTTTCATCATCATTGCCATTGTCACATCCCCCATCAGTATTTTTAACAATTCTATTCCTGCTCTTATAACTGCTTCGGACTGATTCTCTCCATTCTGCAACACATTCAAGACTCTTGTGGAAAAACTTGAGAGCTTCGTCGACATTTCCCCACATTTCATATATGGTTCCCATTTCACGAAAGGTAACGCTTTTCGCCAACAAATTTCGGTCCTTCGTTGTTATTTGCTGTTGTTGATGGCGAGGAGCAGCGCTCTCCGTTGGCGCTTCCGGCACTACAGTCGAATCGTCGCTCAGAGCTAATTCATAAATTTGCATTGCTTCCAATAATTCTCCCCTCTTAATTTGAATGCTTCCCAACATATTAAGAAGGACCACAAGACTAGGATGATTCCGACTCAAATTATCTCTTCGAATACGGTAGGCGATGGTGTACATCTTCAGGGCCTTGACGAGTTCACCGGCATCCTCATTCTTGATACCCATCTTCACAATATTTGCTGAGTTTTTGTACGATATCAATACGTTATGAGCGTTGTTCATCAGACGAACCGTCTTGACAACTGTAGGATGATCATCTGGGTACTTTGCCTGTTTCTGGAGAATAGTGAGTGCCTTCAAGTAACACTTCACGGCGTATTCGTACCGAAAATGTACGTGTTCCGCACTACTGGCCTTGGCTAGAATTTTTGATACAGCTGCTCGTGCCTTGGGGTCTTCAGTGAAACTGACTGTGAGCTCTGGAGTTTTCTGGTTACGTTTTTGGTTGTTGTTTCGATTGTTTTTCGTATGAATCACTTCGGGTCCGGTTGGCGTGGCCGCGCTTTCCCAAATCAATGGGCCGCAACCGAGCTCTTTCGCCTCTCGCTTCATTTCCTCTTCTGATAGCTTCTTGCTTGAAGACTTCGACCAAAAGAGAGCTCGGGACATAAATTGCTTGACGTTCCCCGTACTGCCGCTGCCGCTGTTTGCATTTTTCGAAGACTCTCCTCTCTTAGTGTTTTTCTGGTGATCTCTGCTATTCCGACTGAGGCCGCCTCCACTAATCACACTTTCATTACTATCACCCGCTAGCGTGAAGCGTACTCTCTGGGTATTGCGCGATTCGAAAATGGTCATAACCGGATCCACTTCCACCGCGGTCGTAACCTCTCCGTCGTTTTCGTAGTTATTGCTGTCGTTCAGCGTTCCATAGCCATTCCGCTGATCTCCGCTGCCTCCAAAAAGCGAGAATCCTTTGAAGCGTCGACTGCCCCATTTACGAGGACTGCTGGCGCCGCTGCTTCCTGTTGGATTTTTCAATTTTATTTCAATGCTGTTACCGCCTGCTTTGTTATGATTGTTCTCTTTGCCATTTGTTGCAATGGAAGTGTCCTTGTCGCCGTTGTCTTTGCTTGACTTCTTGTTTCGTTTGAGAAAACTAGTGCGTCTTGGAGATGATCCATTGCTTGGGGAGGAAAGTCGTAATTCTTGTGCTTTCTTTGGTATATGATCCATAGGATCTTCCGAAAAGCTTACGTTTTGAATTTTATTTCCATTGACAAGGCCACCGCTACCTCTTGTGCTGGGTCTCAGCGCAGAGGCACGTCGTTCCGTCATCATGCAGGCAATTGCTATTTTCGTCGAGGGGTGACCTTACAATGATTGGTAAACTAATGCGGCAGTGCTGCAATTGCGACCTCTACGCCTTCCGGGACGCCGTGGGCTGCTGTGATGATGGGAATGGCAATCACCCGCTTCGTTTGTTCGTACAATATCGCGATCACTAGATAAACAGAGGCAAAAAGGAAGGACTGCGAGTGTTGATTTGCTACTGAACTGTGTGAGACATTTGAAAGTCGGTCGATAGAAACTCTCTTGCCAGAGAACGGAAATCTATTTCTTTTTGTTGTTCGCTTTCAAGTCGACGGTTTGAGCAGTTACTGCGGTGACCCAATAACTAAGTCTGGATGAGGGTTCAGAACAAGAGAGATGACATTCTTTTGTCAAAGCACGAGGACAGTACCCGGTAGGTGCGACTTTGGCTATTGGACAAAAATACGTAGAAACGTATTGTTTGTAGGTACGAACTCTCTCCAAGTTCTAGAAATTCTAGAAATCCGATGTGTCGCGCCATCCAACAAATCACATGATAAAATTGTCGGATGTGATAATAATTTATACCGATACGTATATTTTTATTTAACTCATATTTTTGTGTTTGTCCGACTAAAAGCCAAAAAGAAGATGGTTTTGATGCTTAGTACGCGTAGGTACCGATACCGCTGGACGTCTCGGTACGAGTACGAAGTCGATTTTGATGTGTTGAAAGATAGATTTCCGCAGACCCCATGTTTCGTATGGGATGCAATGAAAAAGAAAATTCCCTGTCCATTTTTAATAAGTAGAGAAATTGTACTAATTCTACTAGCATAACTATATAGTAGTACTAGTAGTAGTATGTCTTGTTCTTCTGGTGATAAAAAAGTAATCTTTGCAACAAGAAGTGCAGCTTCTTGTTCTTCTTGTTTCTTCTGCTGCTTCTTGTTGTTGTGCTGCTGATCACCAGGGCCACCACCACCACCACCACCACCAGGCCCTCCCCCTGCTGGCTTCTTTTCTTAGGATGAGCACAGCTGAGGAGAAGCTGAGGATGAGGATGAGGAGCTGCTGGTGTACACAGGAACACACCCAGAGGACAGCCAGAAGAATACACAGCACAAGCATGGACTTCTTCAACAAACAAAACCACATTAGTACTAGTATCTCCTGTTGCTTCTTCTTGTCTGCTGGTGGTGGTGCCTCCTCCTGTTATGTCAGAGGAGCAAGAACAACAATAACTAGAACAAGAACAAGAACAAGAGGAGGAAGAAGAGGGCACACCAGTAGTACAGCATACAATCAATGATGCAGATGCCTGTTGCTCTGCTGAGAATAGTAACAGCCACCAGTGGGTGGACCCAAATTTCTTTCTTTGTTGGCTGGGCCAGCCACCAGCCAAAGATGAACAAGGAGGAACTTCCAACATTGCTGTGCATCCTCAACCGCTGCCAAAATATCATCACCCTAAATGCTTCCACCACCACACTGCACTGGTATTACTAGCTAGTACTACTAGTATAATACTATCAACAATAGTAGTAGTACCAATACTCCTCCTAGCACTAGTAGTAACAACAACAAAAAGGGTAGTAGTAGTACCTTTGTCAAAATTCATAACCTCAAATTTCTGCAAAAGAATTTTCAAACATGCATGATCATTTTGTGCACACCAGTAGTATCAGTACTGACTGCAAGAAGAAGTCACATGGTGAACTAGTGCACCACTAATAGTACTACAAGCTAAATCAAGCTACTCTTTTGCAGAGAATCTCAGGAAAAGAAGGACTCAAATGACATGCCATTCATCAATAAGGCTCTCACCATTATGCTGATAAATGATGGAAAGACAACCAAGAGAAAAGCCACCACAATGAGGACATTGTTCTACCACTAAGAGTACTACTGTATAGAGCAAAGAAAAGAGGAATCAGTCATTTCAAACCAAAGTAGCAAAACTCTAGTTAGCAATGTTTGATGGGAAGGCTCTGCTGACACCCACTCAAAATGATCTTCATAGATCTTGGTGATGTAATACACCAGCACCGCCAGGTTCAGATGAAGTAGCCCTATCCAGTACCATGCCAACATTGTAAAGGTTTTACAGTAGAAGAGTGCCAAACTTTATGTGACGAAGGTGTGATTGAGCTGCCAATTAAGTCCAAGTAGGTATGTTACCCTGCACTTGTAATCCAAAAACAAATGAGGATACTATCATATGGTTCAAAGACCCCCCTCTAAAGTAGACACCCTCAGAACCTATGTGAATATCTACAATCCAACTAAACTATCTGCTGAAAGATTACCTACATGGTCCATATCCAAGAACACTAGAAGTTGACACCAGTCGTGGAGCAGCAGTCCTCCAGATTACAGAAAGATTGTTGGAGACTGTAAATATTTGCAAGCTAGTAGTCCCCACTTCAATCAAAGTAAATCAATAGTAGTATCATTTCTTCTTAGTAGAGTAGCAGTATTCTTGTCATGCACAAGGTAGGAAGCAATCTGGCTCAGGCCCTGAACACAACTGAGCTGTACACACAAGATGCACATGGACTTCAAACAAATCATAGCCCAATCTACTGATGACAGAGCAAGAGCAGGGCATATTGCCATAAACTTCGTCTGCTCTGAGAATACCAGCAGGTGGACCCTAGTTTTGATGTGCATCATTGCATAGAAAATCTTCAAAATCTCCATATCCGAAATAATTCCCCACTGCAACACCACAAAACTGTTTATTTGAAAACAGCAATTCCTTAAAAATTATTCACCAAAATTCAGACTTTCAAATTTCAGAGGCTTTCCAACACACATTGTTTTGCCCACACTCCCCTCTTTCTCAGAAAATGCTGGTACTGTACAATAATCAATTGTATTATAATCATTAGAAGGACCCATCCAAAACTGAGACACTACTAGTGTGTCCAACAATTTGTTTTATTTCAGTTGTGTTACTGCTGGTGTAACTAGAAGCTGTAACGATGATGAAGTAGCAAAGAATATGAATACTCTAATATGAAATCTAGAAAACTAAGTTCCCGTAGTCAGCTTAAATCTTCAAAACAATGCTAGCTTCGAAAGACTCATAAATCAAAAGATACCATTCCATGATATTATAGCCTAGTTTAAATTTCTCACATTTTTGAAAAATCAGTCGCCTTTCGTTTTCAATATGGTTGGTGGGCCTGATGACGACGAGTAGTATAGTTTGATGATCGTGGCGAGCCAAGCTATTGAAAACATTCCGCATCCAGCCACACTCCACAAGACTTCATACAGATCCGGTAAATTAGATGGAGTTGGAATGAGTGCCTGTGCAGCATGCAAACCAATCATACCCACGTAGCTTAGATATGGGATCTTCCGTAGCATGGATGTATCAGAAAATATTGTGTCGATTTTCTTCTGACCCATGCTGATGTGGCGAAACCATACCATTGAAGCGAAGATTACGACGACACACCAATATGCTACCTGAAGACGATCCACTCGAAAAAGGGGATACAGGGTCCAGACACTGACCAAAGAAAACCATTCAACGAAGACGGGGTCTTCCCAAAAGAGCAAGGTGCAAGGTCCTACTGCGAGTAGAATGCTCTTTTCGTGAACCTGGAAGCTTGCCAAAAAGAAACTTAGGGCACACGAAGTAGTCGCCCATAACATAAAAACCCAATGGCGTCTTACGGTTACAACCGAGGAAGGATCATCTAAACCAACGTTTAGGACTTTCCAACACGACGGAAACATGAGAACGCTCGTCATAAACATGGCCAGAAGTGGTTGCGTCTCCGTTGGGATCCGATCTCGAATGTTCAATGGAGAAGTATTCAGGGCACACCATAGATTGGCAACTTTGCCTTCGAACAGACCTCTTTCGAAAGGAAATATCCGGCGCACGACGTGTTCTAGTCGCTCTAGCTGATTTGGGATCGGTGTTTGGTTGGACGGGGGATACTTCACAAAAGGTTCCCACAAGACACAAAAAGTCAGCAGCACCACTCCACCAAGCCACAGAATCCGGGGAAAGAACCACCGCCATCGAGAACCAGCTGTGCATCGTCCCAAGAGGTAAAAAAACACCACCGGAGCGTAATAAAGTGTCATTTGTTTGAAATTGAGTGCCATTGCGAAGAAAAATCCCCCCCACACGCAAGACGAAAAATTAATCTTTACCATCTGGGAAAATGCCGAAATGCTTAGGCCAAGCGCAACGGTATTGTATTGAAAATGCCCGTGATCGATCAACAATATCGCTGGCTGACAAAGGGCTATCAGGATCGTCCAGAGGGATTTTCGATCTCCTTCGTAGGTGGCATACCAAACCGCTCGCCCATAAATCAATAGGTCTAATACCAGAACTGTTGCTCTCATGAAGGATTTATGATTAAGATCTTCGATTCCCCGGGACAGATCGAGGGCGACCGATTCCGGCCCCACGATGTAATACGACGCCCAACCACAGATCCAGCTAACATATGCCGTCAGTGGAGGATAGTCCAACCCCCAGTATCCTGTTTCGTACCAATACCAGTCGCCGACAGGAAGATTTATAGTCAGTTCCATCCAGTGCCGCTGCGCCTCGAAATCCCCTCCGTATGCTCCTTTTTCGAGACTACCGTGGTAATTGTCTTGTCCCGAGTGTGGCTGGTAGCCAACGGCGGCACGAAGCAAGGCGACAAAACCCCAAAAGAACAAATGGAAACTCCAGCTACATGGTTGCATTTTGAATTCATCAGTCTTTCTGATGGAACTCTTGCTGGCGCGTGGCGCTTGTGCCTGAGGTTGTTCAGCGAGCATCGATGTATCCTCTGACATGGGTCACCAAAGCTTTCAGCAGACGAGTCGATTCTCCTTGATTTTTTCGTTACAACTCCTGACCGAAATTTCAGGTCTTGATATCAACCATGTACAGCCTAGTAAAATCAAGTTTTTATGCCAACCAACGAATGATCACAGGGTCAGCCAACGATGAAGACGGATTATGCCGCAAACCGTATCAGTACAGACTCAAAAGTAAAAGTAACCTTGTGAAGACGAGAAATACTCAAAAAATTGAAGAGAACTGGAAACTACGTACAGCAGATAGATTATTATTTGAGCTCTGAAGCAAGTTCTGTCGTCATCATCGAGAGGCACTCGAAAGTACAACAATGGCCCTGCCTTCTTGGTTAGCACAAAACGAAGTCCAAAGACATAATGTCTCTTTTCTCTTTTTTGAGACATCAGAGGGATTCATTAGTGACTGGCCGAAGAGACTGAGGAGATAGCCCAAGTTGGTGTACCAAACCAGTACCCCTCATACTACCTCTCAATTCCCACATATCAAACACAATTTTCAGGAACTGTTCTTCTTCCATTGTTCTTTTCCCAAACCATAATTATTTTTTTCATTAGTAGTACTAGTAGTACTATTACTAGTAGTAGTAGTCCTCCTACTACTAGTATGTCAGATGAACTAGTAGTAGTAGTAGTCCTCCTACTAGTATGTCAGATGAACTAGTAGTAGTAGTAGTAGTCCTCCTACTAGTACATCAGATGAACTAGTAGTAGTAGTAGTAGTAGTAGTAGTAGTAGTAGTAGTAGTAGTAGTAGTAGTAGTAGTAGTAGTAGTAGTAGTAGTAGTAGTAGTAGTAGTAGTAGTAGTAGTAGTAATGAACACTGCTGAAAACCACATTAAGAACAATGACCACCACAGCAACACAAACACACACCACCAGCAGGAAGAAGTACTACTAGCTAGTACAGCAGGAAGAAGAAGAATAAATGGCAACAATACCCCAACAGCCCTCCTCCTCAGCCCAACCAACACTGTCAGCACCAATTCAATTCTTCGTTGAACAAACATCATCAATCACCAATCTACTAGCTACTAGTACTACTTCTCGTCACCTTGCACAATCAATCACTACCATAGTCAGCATTTGTCAGAAAATTAATTCACAACCAAGTCATCCCCAATCATAATGATAAGATGTAGTCCTAGTAGTAGTAGTAACTTGATAATGCTTGTTAGAGCCAACCAATTGCAATTGCCGAGGGGAGCTTTGTTCCTGGTGTTCTTCCTGCATTTGCTGGGGGTGAATACAAAAATTTCTTGCATTTTTGCCCTTCTTGGTAGATCAGCACTTAAATAAGAGTTCTTGTTCCTCCATTAGAACAAGAATATTACTAGGCAACCTTAGTAAGAAGAGGGAGCGCTTCAACAGTATCCTCATCTTGTCTTAGAATGCTCTGGTTGCAGAGATATTGTGATTCCCATGGTCATGTTGAGGTGGATTTGTTTGGTGAGTGCAAGTTGTGTCTAATTTTTTGCATAAAACCTGGTAGGGTCCCCTACACTTTACAGACAGAACCATTGTTAAACCCATACTATTTAGATATGATGAGATAGTACTATGCTAGGCTGCAACAATGACTTTTTGTGATACAGGTTGCAATCTACAAAACCAAGAATGAGGAGGCAAAAGATCCTGTTCTTCTATTCAACAATCTATCTGACCATTCTAGAAGAGGAAAGCTGTACTACATGCAATCGAGGTTGATTGTTGCTTTGAAGATAGTAAGCATACTAAAGGCTGATTTCATGGTTTTAGTGGTAATTAACACTTCAGCCAAAAAGTCAAAAGATGTTGGCAAGATGGGGAAGTTCTTGTGTAGCATATATCTGTTTTTGTAGTCAACAAAATAGAACATCATACTAGGAGTTCCTGATGAGTGAGAAATACTTTTTTAGTAGTGCTTGCAATCCTTTTCCTGTTTTTTGTGAGGTAAAGGCCAAACATATGAAGGGTACTACTAGGACAAGTAACACCAGGCTGGGCTATCTTTGCATCTCAATTACTACTAGTAGTGCTAGCACTAGGGGGAACCACCATTGACATCTTCCACAACAACAAACCAGATGATGGATCCTCTTTGTGTTCCTGTTTCTTGTGCCATTCTTTTCTTGTACTAGTAGGACTGCCTCTTTTGACACACAAACTATTTCAAACCCTTCCTCCAGTCATACCTCCACCATACTTCCTTGGAGGAAGGTGCCACCCCTCAGAGTGACTAAGAGCATTGGAAATCTTCTAGTTCACAAGGTTGAATGTAATATTTAGATTTTTTAATTTTGAACCCTTTCTCCTTTGCTGATGAAATGACATATCGATTGTTGTGACACCACAATGCCACTGCCCACCATCAATAAGCAGGGCAAAGTAGTCTAGTACTTTGGCTACTACAGTAAGTAGTAGTATTACAGAATTCTTGGTACTGTTGGTGGTGGTGGGAGCAGGAGGACAATTGGAAGATATAAGTGCATCCAGAGCATGCAGGGTTTGGTGGGGATTAATCTTGTGTAATTGTCAACAAGAAACTCAGCCATCCATCCAGCTAATTTGTCATTGGCAATTGATTGAAATTCAATTGATATCATACTAGTGGTAGTATATCTGGTGTGTGAGACCTTTAAGGGAGCAGCTCTAACACCAAGAGATCTAGCTGGAACAAGAACAGCAGATGATGTGTTTGCTTGTCTCAATTTAAATTATACAGACACAGCTGGTGGTAGTAGTATCATGATGGGACATTCCAAAACAATTGTACAGTTTGCACATCTTGAGCTGGATTAAGCTCAATATTTGGGAAATTTCAATAGTTTTATTTTATCAAACTCATTTATTTCAATACTAGTACTACTACTATACTTATAATTGTCCAAAGTACCATCTTTCACTCATTTATTTCAATACTATTATTATTACTATTGTATAGCATACAGTTGTACATTTTGGGCTACGTATTTCCCAAGTAAAATATGCCAAGCGCACCTACTGACATCAAGAAATCTTGTCCAAATCCACCATTTTTTCTATGGAAATTTTGTCTTGATGTCAGTCAACGTCTCGGAAATATATTCTTGATGAACATAGTATTTACCTGAAATACCATCCAGTGTTGCACCAATACTGATCCTTCATGTTATTACATGATGTTGATAGCAGCAAGGCAACTAGTTGTCAATTATCAGACACAGAGGAGTCCTCACAACCATGTGCTAAAGCTACCATTATCCCAGTGGAAGCTCTTCTTGTTCCAACAACCAACATCTGCTTGCCCCCCTCCACTGACACTAATCAGCAACACTCAAAACACTCATTAGCAACACTATACAGCAGCAGTTCATCTCCAGCAACAGTATCAGCAACACTCACCAGCTATTGACACAAGGAAGCAACCAAGGACAACGAATCGACACTATCAACAATGAGAATGACGCAGCACTGCTCACCAACACTTGTACGGACACTAAGCAACACTATCAGCAATGCTATCAGCAACACTATCAACAATACTTTCAAGGATGCCTCTCAACAACATAACGAACTGACGTTCATCAAGGACAACACAACAACCTTGGACAATACAACAACCATCAAGAAGAACAGCAACAAGGGCACTCGTCAAGTCCCAGTCAACAGCCTTTGAAGCAGCGTTTGAGTTAGAATTGGATGTGGAAACTTTGTTTGAGGATGATGAAAGCTCAAGTGATGAAGAGGTTATTGAAGTTACTGAGCATAATTATGATTCTGAAGCTTCTGGAATGAGTCATGAGGAGGCAGAACAAGGAGAGTTCTTCAATGTAATCACTCAAAGCCAAACAGCTTGGAACTTGGACAATGCGATTGAGCCTCATGATACTGAATTCTATTATTGGGCAAATGGAACTATTGTTGATAGCAGTCTTAACTATCCAAAGGTTCCACTAGGTTATGAAAGAAAGGATCCAAAGGTCAACAAAGGAGAACCCAAAGACTGGAATGATGTTGACAATCCTGGTGGCTGGCACCCATATTACTACAGGCCCAAGTTCAAAGCAGGTACGGGGAAATACAAAGGTCACTTCCTTCCTTCTGAGTGTAAGCCTATGGAAATTCCTAAAAACTTAGCTGGTCTTGGCAAGGAACCCATCAGGGAGGAAAACGGGTGGAAGTTTCATTACCTCTTGTGGGATGGTAAGGCAGAAGATCCTAACAATGACATTGTAAGGAAGTTTGCTACTAGCGATAAAATGTTTCCAGACAAAAGGAAGGCAAAGTTGGATATCATCAAGCTTCAGCAGCATGGGTTCACAAAAGATCAAATTGAAAATGGAGATATGTTCTTCTTCTATGAGTTGCTGCTACCTATTGCTCCAGACTCAATGGAAGCTCAGCGTTACCAAAATGAACCAGAGAAGAAACATACTTATTATAACAAGGTGATGCGATATAGTAATGTCAAAATCTCTGATTCAAATGAAGGAGAAGGACACCAAGTGAAACCTGTGACCTTACCTGAAGCAGTTCATTTTGATGGAATCCTTTTTATGCATGGAGCTTGTGAAGGAGCAAGTGCAAATATCAAGTATAGATGGGATGCGAAAGATCTTTCATTCAATGAGGACATTGCAAACACAATGACATGTACAAGGTGGCATGAAATTAAAAGGAAATTGAAACTATGCAAAAATGATTTGGAAAGGCACTACTGGGGATCGCCTTGTAATGTAGATTACAAGTTTGTTGGATTAACAGGTGGAGGAGCCAGCAGGTTAGCAGGGTTGGCAGGACCAGGGTTGCGTGCACCAGGGGGAGTGGGGAATGGAGTATTTGAGAAAATAGCAAAGTTTTAGTAGACATTGAAGGAGAATTTGGTTGCATCAATATAGATTGCAGACCAGTTGATCTTCTTTACTAGGTACACAGTGTCACTTTTGAGTTTGCTGACAGTATATGAAAGTGCTGTTTGTCATTGGTTGCACAGCAGCCAATTATACTATTTCCTGCCATTGGGCATGGGCATGCATGTTTGTGTGAGATATCATTTGAAGTGGGAATACTGTTAAAGGTTTTGAATTTTTGGAAAGAAGAGAACAAAATTTCAATTGTGTCAAGAATAATGAGAATGATGGGGTGTTAACAATGGGGAGTATTGTTCACTCAATGGATGATGTTGAAACAAGTAAAAGAATTGTCGAAGATCAGCAATTGTCAACATTGTTGAAAGATGATGTCACCCATGTTGATGACAGTGATTAATTTTATTTTTTACCACCAAAGGTGTGGGCAATTGCATGTGGTAGACTGGTGTGAGGAGAGAGTGCACAAAAAAATCATCATGGTGAGGATGGCAATTTTTGTTGGAAGGAGGGTGTCATAAGAACCTGTGGGAGTGACTAAGAAAAGTGAGTCAATCCTATTGTTACTATTGACAATTGACAAACAATCAAAGTGGAAATGGAGTAATGTGTTAGAATCTAATGAGTCAAGTCAATTGTGAAGATCCTMCAAAGGATTAAGTGAATTGTGTATGTAGAGTGTATATGAATCATAGATATGTATCATAGCTATGAGTCACATATATGATATGATATCCTACGGGCATCAAGAAGTAGTATTACTACTAGTAGTACTACTAGTAGTAGAAGAATGCACAAACATAAAAATACTAACACTACTACTAGTACTACTAGACTTTCCAATTATTCTTGCTCCTCTGCTTGTTCTTGTTGTTTGTTGCTGGCTAGCATACTAGTACTACCTACTAGTACGTACCTGGTGATAGTATGTTAGCAGTTTTTAAGCTTAAATTTGTCATTTCCTAACGCTCGATTGTACTACTACTACGTACCTGTAGTAACTTAAAACAACTTGGCGTTCTGGCAGTCTGTCCTGCTTCTTTTTTAGAAATTTATAATAACGGGAATGACCCAATGATGTTCTGAATTCGAAACCGAAGACCACGTTTCACGATAGTATCATCGCGGCCCGTGGGTTCCGAAGCGAATGAACTCAAAATTGAATTCCATACATCAAAGATGAGAAGTGATTGGATTTCATTGGAAGATTCGAATGCAAATATTCCTTCGTGACACGCTTTCTTCGCGTTGGAAACTCGTGTTTTGTGAAGCAAACGGACGATCGTGCTCTGCACAAGATCGAACAAAAATAATCTGAACCCCACGCCCCGCGACCATCTCAAAAGAAACTCGAGACGAGAGGTGAGCAAGATGATACCCGCACTGTTACCGTTGGGTTCTCATGAAAACGTATTGCGGTCGAATGAATAAGTAATGGATTCAGTCAGCAAAGAGACTATCTTGTTGTTTGTTTTAGTGTTGGTAGCAGCAACCTGATCTTACAACTCGCGGCGGTGGTTCTTTGACTCCATTCATATCTTGCGACTGGGCTGTGGCTCTACGAAAACAGAACACAAACATATTGTATTTTTTTAATTTTGGAATGACAAGTGCCAGCGCTCCAATAATTTGTTCAATATGATGCTAGTCGGTATATTTTCACCGGTGGTAATTGTGATAGCAACGATGGCCTTGATCGCCGGAAACATCTATTCGACCAATGCCTTTTCGAATTATTTCGTCGGCCAGACACAAGTCGGGCGGCTGCCCAAATCTGCGTCCAGAAACCTTCGAGTGTTTGCCGAAAGCCAATTTGGTAATCAAAAGGACGAAGATGGAGAAATATATTCGCGAGACACGAGTGATAATCTTATTATGCTGGATTGGAATCCAGAGGTACTGCTGTCGAGTGACCCATCCATGGAGGCGATGTTCATCCCGTTGATGAATGTATATGATGCCGCTGCTAGTGCCGCCGCTTTAGCGGCAAGGAATCAAAATGCCGACGAGGGCGATGGCAAGCCCGAGGACAGCGGTACACCATGCAACGCCCCAACAATTCTCCCCAGGAAGACCCCCGTTTCCCCTGTGCAATCCCTGGATCACGATGGACCGCTCCCACCCAGTGTTGCGCCGTATCGAATGTTTGTGAGAGAATATAGCCGAGATATGGGGCACGACGGTCGATTTACGGTATTCACCGATCATAATTCTGAGTTGCCGGAGACCAAGGGAGAAAACGAAGAGACTCTCAATCGTGCCGCGTCGCTTCAATCGGACGTTGTCTTTTCGATGGACAATCCATTGGCATTCATTCGAGACAGCCTTTCCTACAACGGGAGCCCGAACTCGAAGGACGAAGAAGTTGTTGTTTTCATACCCGGTCTACATACAGCGCACGATCCGTCAATCAGTAGAGAATATTCCAATGGCGCACTTCCAACCCGGAATGGAAAACCAAGATCTTCTCCCGACCGATTGAAGTACATCTCGCAGGTTCTGGACGGAATACCGATGGCACAGATTCATAAAGGAACACACATTGACCAAGGTAATCTCGACATCAAACTAACGTCTGATGTAGTAAGTTCTTTGCTGTCATTTGGACTCTTGAGCGACACTTTCCAGCAAAATCTATCGCTCCTATCGATGAACGGAAATCTCCTGTTGCCAGAGGAGACGCTGTATCGTCTTCGTGCAACAGATTTGGATATTATTTACACCGTACTCTCACGGGCTCGATCAGCCGGGTCGGCATCTTTATCGCGGACCCTCGGAGACAAGTACCTCGGAAGTGACTCGAAAGGATTAAAAGATACATTGATTCGGTTGATTGACGTTGCGGTGCGATCGGTCCGAGAAACAAAGGCACCCTCCGCATCAGATGCTCCATCGTCGTCACCGTCATCGCCCGGCTTGGTGCTAATGACGTACAGCGCAACTTCAAGTGTGTTGATGGCGGCATTATCGGAGTGGAAAAATCGGGTCACATCATCGATTGGAGAATCCATGCATCATTCATCCGATGACGAGTCCACGAAGGCTTCTCGCCGGGATGGCATTGGTGTGGGACTGGACGAAAGCCGCAGTGGGGACGACAACTTCCACACGCAGATCTTTTCCGAAGAGGAGGCA
This sequence comes from Pseudo-nitzschia multistriata, assembly GCA_900660405.1. Classification (NCBI taxonomy): domain Eukaryota; phylum Bacillariophyta; class Bacillariophyceae; order Bacillariales; family Bacillariaceae; genus Pseudo-nitzschia; species Pseudo-nitzschia multistriata. The sequence goes on along the minus strand of CAACVS010000676.1, from coordinate 137,209 downwards.
GAGCTTCTGCTCCACAAGGCTTTAACTGTCGTTACCATTAGCGGCTTGAGTAAAGGCTTTGTAGATGGGCCAGCATACATTCATGTATCGATGAACGACGACCCACTGACATCTGCTCTTGGAATTACGAAGTTGAATTCCGAAGAGGGAGGCAAAGATGCAGTGATTTTGCAAGCTCTCTCGCCCTACCTTATTGACGAAGACAAGGGGGATGCGTCGGGTGAAACGAGTCATAGGCACAAGAGCGCGATTTACAAGAATGATGCGCACAATATTGATTCCTGTATTATCCAGTATCTATCCCTAGTACGACGGATCAATGGGGTGACTTCCTTTCGGGAAATGTACAATTTAGGATTTGCCGATGCCGATAGCAAGAAACTGGACATCAGTCAATCCTTGTTTGCGATCGACTACCGGAGTGTCGGACAGCTTGTCATACCACCACACATCGATTGCGAGTTGATCCCGGCTATGATTCGCGCCACCGGGGGAGAGAGGTGGCTGTGGAACCCAGCCCTTCAGCTCGGTGAAGGAGGAGTTGAGGGATTTGATTCTCCCCTCCCGTCTCTGGAATATGCTCAGGCAGAAATAGAAAACCAGCTCGGATACAACACGTATGACGAAATTGTGGAAGACTGTTGCCATTGACTTTCGAATGGAAGGAAAGAGGAAAGCCTCGGACCGGCTCGTGTAGTTATATTCCATTTTTAATTCTACAGACATGAATTGAGAATTTACTAGTACTCGTACTAAGGAATACTAGTAATTAGTACAGTAACCTACGACCTACCGGTACGACTGTAAAACGTAAACATTATTCTGTTGTTTTTTCCCGGTACTAGCTATCGTACGTTCTTTGCTTCTACGAATTACGAGACTTCCGAAGTTTTCGGTGTTCCTAATTTTTGGTCAAAAGAAACTGTCTTTCTCAAAAGGGGAATGACAAAGCACAGAATAGTCACCCTACAACTTGTACCCCTAAAACTAAGGAACGAAAAAAATTCGGTCTGACCATCGATCGTCCTTCATGCCGCTCCAGTCACCATCCCAGCTAGCAACGACGGCAAACAAACTAAATCGATAATCGATAATTTCTGATTTTGATTTTTTCTGGAATCGTGCTCTTTCCGTGCGATACATCGTCGAGAGCAACTTCTTTGGAATTTGCCGAAATAGCCTCTCCTCTAATCTTGTTGAGATACCGCACCGGAGGACAAAACAAGCACTGCTCAAGTCGGCATAGAAGTAGAAACAACTAGCTTTCCTGTACGTGTCACCTCGTACGCGCCGTTCACGCCAACGATTCGAAGGCACACCAGTCCAGAACAAGAACTAACCATGAGAGTCCCTACGAAGCACGGGCTCGATCGCAAGTTCAAGCCGTGGAGAAAAGGAAAATCGGCGAATTCCAACAAGCGTTCTTCACTGAAACAGCAGCTGCGCGGCCACGAACGCTTGCTCTCCAAGATTCTGAAGAGCGCTGAAAACAAAGACGGGGCKGACGAAACTAGGACGAAGGAACTCAAGAGCAAGATTGCGGCGCTGAAAATAGAGATTTCCCAGAAGCAGCAATCGATGGTCGAAAAGAAACACGCCGAGAAGGCTCACGGGCAACGGTTTTTGGATCGCCAGCGACTCACGAGAGAGGAAAAGAAAGTCCGAAAAAGCAACGGCGCAGACCAGGAACAACAGCTATTGAAACTGGCGCTGGATAAGGTCTACGTTGCGCACCACCCAAACGACGTCAAGTACATGCCGTTGTTCAAACACGGAAAGCGGGTGACCGACCAGAGCCGACAACTCTTTCGGAGGGCAGTGACGCGGAAACGAATCTTGCGGGACATCAACAAGGTGACGAGGGTGAATTGGATCGGGAGTGATCAGTACGAACGACTTCCGAAGGACGAGTGGACCATCCAGGACGAAGAACGAGTGTTCGGGGGAAGCGTGTCACGAAGCAACAAGGAAAAGACGGGTTCGGTTACCAAGACGGAAGATTCACGGTTTGCAATGGCTTCCAATCACGAGGAATTATTACGGGCAGCCGCCGAAGCCGAGAGCGATCTGTTGCAGCAAGACGACCACACCGCCAAACCAGGCACGTCTGGAAGTGCGGAGCCGGAGAAAGGAGTTACCGAGAAGAACGATTCTAGCTCCAGTGACGATGATTCATCCGACAGTGAAGATGAAGAGGTGAATCCTCTATCCAATACGGCAAAAACTAGCAGAAATGAATCTGCTGCGCAACAAAAGGCAAAAGAAGAAAATTCCAGTTCCAGTAGTGACAGCGACAGCAGCGATTCGGATAGTGACGACGACGAGACCAAGACATCATCATCGAAAGCCGACACATCCAAGCGAAAAAGTGCAAGCGGCTCTAGTACTAGCGATTCGGATTCTAGCAGTGACAGTGATAGTGATAGCAGCGATGACGAAGGGGATGATAAGAAACAATCCTCCGGAGCAAATCTACAAACCTCCACGACGAGTTCCGAAGACGAAGAAGAGGAAGTCGATGACTTTTTGGTTGACGCTACGGGTGACCACGATGTTTTCAAGAAACCAGCGGTAAAGGTTCCGGCAATGAGTGCCTACCGTGGTGATAAAAGTAAGGGCTTCGATACTCAATCTCAACGCCCCGGCGAGTACAGGAAGAAGCGGATACGACGCTATTAGAAAGAGAAGGTATAATTGTTATATCTTTAGCTCTTTCATAAACACCAACATCTCGATGATTTTTGCACCATTTATCATGGTTTGAAAAGAGAACAATAAATGAAAAAACCTGAAACTCGATGAATAAAAATTTTACCGCAATGTATTCTTCGAAAAATAGAGCGTACACTGACCTGATGTTTGAGGTGAGCCATTTGAGTCCTCATAAAAGCACACACTCAATTTTGATAAATTGCTATTCACACCTGCTGCATATGCGATTCTCCTATCAACCAAAAGCAGAGCAGAAACGATCACACAATTTTTCTGGAGAGAATACTAACTGTAGGAATAGACACGGGCACTCAGTTTCAATTTTTCTCTGCGATAATTTAATCACCAATGAGCACATTATGTTGTGGCTTTCCTAGCATCACAACGCCATATGGAAGATTGCTGTTGACGTCTAGAGTCTGAAGTCTTCAAACGCTATCGTGCGCGTTCTTTATTTCTAATTTAGCTTTTTGGAACGAATTTATTCATTCTTCTCTGATTTTATCTACATTCTCAAATTAGACTTGTGGTAGCCTTAGTTCGTCTCGATCTTTGATCGTTACGACGTGCGGTTTGCCTCTGAACTCATAACTCACAGTTAACGTTGGAGAACTGATTTCAGACTTCTTTGACTGCGAATCCTCTGGTGTCCGGTCAAGAAGATCGTGCCACAGCTCACTTAAAGTCGGAAAGCAACGCCCAGAACTACTCGACGTGGTACTGGTTTGATTCCCCGCGATGGACGACACTCTGCTGTTTTTGAGTGGGGCTGCAACATCATAAAACCCCAAGAGTTCGCTCTTTGGTCTTGCCGGTAGCGTGAGAGTGGAATTCGTCACCCAAAACTGTAACGGCACGGTAACACTCCATTCCTCTCCGTTCTCGACTTTGTAGATGGCATCAATTATAATCAATCCATCTTTTTCCTTTTCTTCCTTAGTCTTTCGACGAGCTTGTCTAGCCATGAGCTCCTTTTGGATGACCGCATCTTGCCGAGCCTTGGCCAGATTTTGAGCTCGAAGCGCTATCGATGCATCTTCTACCTTGCAATCTTCGTCGTCTTCGCTGTCGTTTCCGATCCATCCCCAGGTTTCTGCAATATATTCTTGCATCATGAAAGAAATGAGCGAAAAGTAAAATGTTTGGCCAATGGTTGTACTTGGTGCCATGCTTTTTGATAAGAGGATTGGTATACTGATAGTGGAATTTCCCCGAGACCACGAAATGACCCACTCGAGTCCCTTTGTGGAGAACAAACGGCATCCCAGACCAACAGTTGCGATCTGCGAATGGAGTGACTGAACGAGAGATAATCCAACATTCCAGAGACCAGGCCCAGGCGATGCTTTCCACTGGCAGTAAAGGTGCGCTCTTCGATACTCTGTAAGCTTGGGGCGGGCATCAAACCGAGCGTGAAACTGCTTTGGTTTGAGTAGATTCCAGCCAATCAAACCAGAGAGTTTGTTTCCATTGACTAAGGACAAGGAAAGGTCTTTCCGTCGTGAGAGCTGTGACGAAAGAGTCCATCTTGAATTAGGAAAGGAGTGACGAAAGGAGATGGCCCATAGGGAGTGTTCAAGCAACATTTGATGCAAAAATTGTGCATTGTGGTAAAAGATTACACCGACGCTGGTGCCTTGACGAAGTAACCGGCCTCCAATTGTTATTAAGGGATGATGGGGTTCGCATCCTCGGATCATTCCAAGAGTGAGACGACTTTGTTTCGAAGACTTGTACTCCAAAGCTAACGACCCTGATGCTGTATTTGAATGAGGTCCCAAGGTCGATCTACCCTCCAGAATGCCACTGATTCGGCCATCAAGCCGCGAAGGTGGGATAGTAGTGATCATATTCACTTCTGCTGTGTTCGATGACAACTTCAGCCCATTCTCTGTAAGTTCCATTGGAAGTTCGAAAGTAGCCTCCTTGTGAACAAATTCAGAACCAAATTCCCCGTCCTCATCCTCGTAATTTTTTGAAGAACTTTTGTTTCTTCGAAATATTTTCCGATCAACTGGAATCGAACCATCCAGAACTATACTCTTCTTGTTTCTGTCCTTAATCCTTAAATTCTCGTCTGCATGATATTTTTTTCCCGTGGGTACCAAATCGTCTTCAGCTAGCAGCGCCTGCGTTCTTGGATCAGCTTGTGCTCCGTATTCAAGACCATCCGAATGCATTTGTTGTTTGGGCAACATTTGGATTATTCCAACACCCATACCGTCCTGTAGTTCTGAATTGGCTTCTGGCACATCAAAATTTTCTTCTAAAGTCTCTATTGATGTTGATTCAGCAATGGTCGACTTTGATGCGATGGGGAACGTACCATCTGTGATATCTGTTGGATCAGCTTCGGCTCCAAATTCAAGATTGTTCGAATACGACTTCTTTTTAGGCAATGGTTGGATTTCTCTGGCATCCTCATCACGTTGTGGTTCTAGAATTTCCTCAGGTGCATCCACGTTTTCTTCTGTAGTCTCCATTGTCGATGGCTCAGCTATGATCGACTTCGACACGACAGAAACAGTCTTTGCTGTGGTATGCGCTGGATCAGCTTCTGCTCCGTATTCAGGACCTCCTGAATGTATTTGTTGCCCCGGCGATGTTTCGAGTTTTTCAATATCCGAATCACCTTGTGGTTCCAGATTTCCCTCAGGTGCATCTATATTTTCTTCAATAGTCTCCATTGTCATTGATTCGACTGTTGTCAAATCTGGTGCGTCGGAGTGACTATATTCTTCCATTAAATCTCTGGGTTTTACACCATTCACCTCGTGGCCTTCTATATCCAGATCACTTGAATTGGCATCAGAGGAAGGCGTCTGATATTCTGCAATCTCCATTTCCAAATCTGCCTCTATCTGATTAAATTCCTCGATCAAATCCTCCGAACCCTTTCGAAGTCTACGCTCGGCATTCGCAACCTCTTTGGCAATATGTGCTGTTTGGTCTCGAAGTTTTTCTATATCTCTGTCAAAGTCATCACGAGGTGAAGATGAGGTCAAAGCAGCTTTCACCGCCGCTTCTGCATCCTTCGCTGCCTCGTTGGGATGACGCTTTAGTCGTGCTACCAACATTGAATTGAATTCCTCCTCAAGGTGACGGTGCTCAGCGGCATCTTTGGCTAGATTTCGTAACCATTCCGTTCGACGCTTTACTGTTCCAGGACTCGGCTTTGGTGCTCTACTTTCGTAGGAATGGGAAGAGCCGATGCTGCTATGCTCGGCATTCAATAACGTCTCCTCGTGCGCTTGAGCGATTCGTTCTCGTTCCGCCTCTTTCTCGGCAGCAATTCGCCTCGCCTCGTCTTCTTTTTCGGAGGCTATCCGCTTCTCTTCTTGTTCTCGAAATTCGCGAGCTTGCCTCGCAATGCGCTCAAAGTCCAATTCTTTCTTTTTCATCTTATCCTTCGATGTTGCTGTTTCTGAAGCTCTAACTACGCCTGATGCTGCCGTTGCCAATAACTCCAACTATTTCGTGTGCACATCTAATGTCGCCAACAACGAAGAATGCTCCTTTTTATACTCGAACTCGTTTACTTCATTCAATTCGATACCTCGAGATTCTTTTTGGCCTTTCAAGTTATTCAGTGGAAGAGTAAAAGCTACTGCGGTGCATAACCAGGGCATAGAATCGAACAAGAGATGGTGTGGAGTGTGTTATCAGTATGTGATGGATGGTCCCTGTTCTGTAACCAATATTATAGTGGAAATCGTTTGGATGGTGTTTTCCACACCGCGAGATAGTGTTGTAGTGGCTCGCTGACAATCATCAATTTTTGATACGAGGCACGAGTACTGGTACCCGTACAGGCGTATACCGGTACGTAAGGGTTTCAGATTTGACGGTGAAGGAAAGAAAAAAGATGATGGATCATCGTTTTGTGTCGACGGAGCAAGCATGCCGATACACTGCAGCTGTACGACGCACGTATCTACAGTACGAGCAAACTATCACGGTGATGAAAAAATTGAAAACGTAGGTGCTTGGAAAACTGCCAGGCATGTTTGATGTTTTGATTCCATTTACAGTAAAAAATTAGAAGTTATTTCCCTAAAAGCATCGTATTGGTACCAGTAGCTCTAGCTATTGGTGAGGTTGTTCGTGGCGAACTCACAACTGACGTTTCGAATCTCATTTTTATAATTGTAGTACCGATGCCATACTTATTGAAGCGAGCGATATGAGATACCTTTATGGTGTGTCAGCGTTAATCGTTCGCAGCCATAGTTCATATCCTATCATGAAAGAAACAATCATGTTCATTTGTTAGCATCTGGAAAGTTGCTCAATAGACTAGTACCGGCAGAAATCAAACCACAGAGACAATGAATGACTTCATGGTTTTTTCGCCCTCTCAACTTCTTATGTAAATCAATTCCTGGATTGTTGCTAAATACAATAACGTCCATCCAGCTCTTCAGAACAGCTAGGAAAAGCGAAAACTGTTTCTCTTCCTCTTTCTGCTTCGTCCATTCAGAATGCTTAACACGATCGTTATCTTCCCCTGGCTCCAACTTTCCACTGCAACCTTCCTCGCTTTGTCCTCCCCGACGGCCTAGCATCGCACTTTTCAATCCAAACCGATAGTAGGAGTAGTGATTTGTAGCCAACCCTACTATGGTAGCGAAAAAGTAAAATTGGTTGGCCTTCTTCGCAGTAGTTTCCAGCCAGTTTTTTCGACGCTCCAAGCGACTCTTGTCAGAAAGGCTGTAATCATCCAGGGCTCCACTAGAAGTCAAAAAGTTTGCATTATCACCCAGCCAGTAACCAAGCATCCCAAGCGTTTTCAAAAGCGAACCAATCAGCTTCCACCACACCACACTTGTGTCTTCGTTCGATGGAAAAACGGCAACAAAAGAAGAGAGCAACAACGACTGTATTCGACGGGTAAAGCCGACGAGATTAGCATCAAACTTAGCTCGAAGCGATCTCGAAGGTTCTAGAAAAGAATTAACACATGGAGGTTTTCCGGGACTGCTGTCGTTTTCTTTTGCATTTTCTTCTCTCAATCCCCCTTTATCGTGACCAACAATTGATTTGCGATTATCCTCCAAGTATTGTTGTTTCAAATGCCAATAGAATAATCCGAATAGGCCCATACTAGATATCTTATGTATTTCGTTGATTGACCGTCCTAGTCGAAATGCCTTTCTGCTGCTGCCCAGACTTTTATAAAGGCTCGTAAAACGCCTAGCATGAGCACGAGATATTCTGCTAGAGTGTACGCTCGATACCAACCACCATGCCATTAGTCGCGATGCGTACTGAAGGACTTTTGTAATCTTATCCCTTCCATCCAATGTCAACGAAAGTGCAATCCAGTATTTCAGCTCAGTGAAAGAAGCTTTTCCTTCCAAACCCGATTGAACGAATGAAGGAAATATAGATGGCGCCAGTGACCAAGCCGGCGGGGCTTCGTATAGGGAGTTGGTGTGTTGACGAGATACGCCAATCCCTCGTGTGGCTTCTTCACCTATCATCTCTTCTAGAGGCACCGAATATGAATCTTCAAAGTGGTCTTCATCATCGTCACACTCCTCTTCGTCGTTTGCACCACGAGTTATATTCTTGCATTCTCGCCCTGTACAGATTCCAGTATTTTGTTGTTGCGGCGGCATATTTTGTTGTTGATGTGTATCTCGCAATGCCTTACTCGATTCTTTCGGTACGATCGGAACTTTCTTATCTGCGAGTAGCGCATTTGTTCCTCTTATGATGTGAAGCCTGAACTTGACCAACTACCGGTAGCAACTCCAATGCGAAATCGAAAATAAAATGATTGCTGTATTACGTTGATGGCAAAATGTGACACTTCCGCGGCACGCGAACAGTTTGTTCTGAAAGGTACGGTACGTACGTACGGGTACTTATCTACGGCAATCCCCGTTTGGTCCGTGGTCTCCTGAGCTGAAGTAGTATGTGCTGTACGTACACTGTCGTACCATGCCTGAGCATCAGCAGGGAGAACCCTTTTTAAAAAAGTGGCACTGATTGTACACAGGACAGCACGATAGCGAAACGAGAGAAACTGTACTAGAAGTACGGTACATCTATGACTATTGATCCGCAATAGACCACGTGTGAACTTTGCTTTCATGCAGTATTTGGGTTCTCCTCTACGACCTCCAAGTTCTCCCTTACCTGACTGTGGAATCTGATTGGTCATAGTAGGAATGTTGTCAGCCACGTGTCATTCTACGCAATAATTGGATTAAAAAATCTGAGGGATAGACGGCGAATTACTTCGAGGCAGAAGGAGACGAACATGCTTCTTCGACTCAGTATCAAGCAATTTACCCTACCGTAATTTGTTCATTCTACGCAATTTTTTTCGTTCCTCGTTGAAACTACGATACCGTGCCAGTAAGAAGTCGTACTAGTTTAGTTTTCAATATGACCGAAATCTTTGCCATCTCTTCTCGACTTCACGATGATTTCTGATGTCTTTGAACTGTTCAAAGAAATAGTATCATTGTAAATTATTGCCAAGCAGCTAAAACTCGTGAGATATATATAGCATCGGCGTCTTCTCACTAGTGCAATGGAAATCTTCAATAATAATAATAGACTCAAAAGCTGCCATTTCAATCAGTCAGGATTCGTGAAGACTTCAGGATTGAAATGGAAAAATGCCATCCTTCACAATATCTGATATTTACTCTTATCCGCTCCAAGCAACTTCGTAGGCCATTGGTCCCAGAACCCCTCCGGGATGATGTCCACCAAGTCCCCCCGTTGGATTGGCATGATGATTTGAAATATTAGTGGGTGCAGTCATTGTTGAAGTCGGACACTGATGATTGTGGTGCACCAGAGTATTCTCGATCGGAAATAGTTGATTCATCATCATTTGGTATTGCATCTGATCTACGTCCAAAGCAGGAGCTTTCGTAGGCATGGCAGGAGCACTGTATGGAAGTTTGAACGCGTGATCTACACAACGTACAGAAGAAAATGGCGGAAGAGAATTAGCCCTCTCCAAAACAAATGTGCGCTGAATAGAATTTTTGGCTGCAGTCATTGTATGAAGGTCTCTTTGATCTCGTGGCGTTGGTGCCTGTACGAGAGCTCCAGCCGCGGTAGAGCACGTTTGGATTTGACCGCATGTATTTCCAATAGTGGTTGTATCTTGCAAGCAATTGTTTGGAGAAGGTGTTACTTGAGTTCTATCGGTCATAATTGAATCGTAGGTCGACACAGCTACCGCTGTTGCTACTTGCATTGTAGCCTGCTGCTGATTATATTTTGATTGAGTTGTCGTATCGGAATCCGTTTCGGGAATATTATGAAGTTGATGGGGGGGTGCTACCGGTGAGGCGAGCGGTATTATTCCTGAATTGATCGAATGTGTCACAAGCTGAGCCTTGTACTTCTCGAATTCTTCAGGTTGGACATGCAAGCTGAAGTTTATCCGGAACAAGAAGTCAACTTCTAACCCATTCAACTCGTTCACCAATACACCGCCAACTTTTGCATAGTAAGCATTGTTGTAGTAGGCATCATCGAAGAACTTTGCGGCCAGTAAAATGGCTGTTATTACTACCCGATGGACATTCAGCTCCGTAAGCAAGAAATTGTTACCCTCAATCAATCTATCAATGTATATAAGTGCCAGTATAAAACACTCGTTCGAACAAGAAGCATATTTTTGAATTCTTCGCATAAGAAAGAAATAGATTCGAAATCGGTGAAATCAAATGAAGGTCAGACACAGGTCKGAGAGGGTTCAATAAATCATTGATGATACTTCCTGATGACAACAGCTACACACCTGTCCAAATAAGATTCCACACCGATCCCTGGTGCCTTCAGCGCATGAAACTTTGTCACTTGACCGGGATCTGTCCTAGCGGTTGCGGCGTTGGACTTCACCAACCGTTCAAGGACTGCAGCTAGTACTTTGACAAGAACGGAACCTTCTGCGGCTTCTTCTGGTGTTGGATCCATGATAGTTTCCTATGTTGATTTATGTTGCGTTGGTGTTGTGGCCACTTGGGCGTCTCTTAATCCGAAGAAGACATCTTGATCGGCAGAACCCTTTCCAAAACGTACAGCGACAGACTTTTTTCAATGTGGTATTCGATGATAGCGATAGCGTGCAATTTAGAAGCTTACAGCCCGGCGTTCCCCTCTGCTGTTTGCAAAATCTAGAATATCCTAAGGTGTAGATAAAGCAATGACGATGAGGTTAGTAAGAGGGTAGTCATGACTAGAACACATGCTCCGCAAAAAGGATAATTTCATTCCCTCAGTACGTAAATGGGAATTTTCGCGGATCCAACCCCAGTCCCGAACCACAAGATTCCATCTTCGTAACATTTTCTCACTACGAATGGGATTCGTGACTCAAACGAACACAAGTTAAGAAATGAAATCTACGACACCGCAAGAAAAGGCCGGTCCACCTCTCCGATGTTGATGCGAAAACAATTCGTTTTGCATCCTCCGAGTTCTCGGCATCCAACTCACGGTCTTCTCAGTGCATCAATTTCGAAAAGTAATTATGTTGTGTATGAATTTATTGTCTATTCGAGTTTTGGACATTGATTTTCTTATCCGAATCTTAGTTCAAATATTTGTTGTGGTGAGGAAAGGACACAAATTTGAACACCAATTTCTGTTCGAAAAAAGTTCGGCGGTGCGGAAATGGAAGCTGGGAACCCTCGGTGATGGGTAAAAACGTACGATCGGTTAGGGGAACATGAGCGCAGAACTGACTAGTAATACCATACTGCTCCACTGCGTGAGAAAAAAATCTGTTTTCGGGTGTCAGAACTTTTGATCGAAAATGCATCTGAGAACATGTTGTACATGTTCGGTACGTGTAAGTAGAAGTACACGTCATGAATAATTAATCCTAATGCGCAGAATTCTGGCGCGTTCATTTTTTAAGTTCAGGAAGAGAACAAATTCAGACAAATCATCGGAGGAAATTGTAAAACCAAGAACCACCACCGCAGCAAAGAAAAAAATAAATCACCAATCAACCCGAAGTTGGTCGAAGAATTTGTAGCTCATGTCAAAAAAAAAGAAGATAATCTATTACCGTACTGTACGTTGCTCGTAGTACTCTAGGATAGTACGTTCCTTCCATCTAACGATGATGATGAATCATTCGTGTGATCATTACTTACTTCGTAGTATGGTAGTACGATACCGTACGGTACTGTACTCCTAGTTGCTACAATCGACGAGGCACCTACACTAGTACTCGTACGGAAAGGTTCTACGCACTAGTAAGGGCTGTGTCCACTACTACTAATAGGGGGGAATGCAGAAGGTCCCGGTACAACAAGAACCAGTAGTATTATTATTACTACAGTAGTAGTACTACTACTAGTGCTAGGACTGCTAGTAGTACCTACTACTAGTAGGTAGTATTAGTACTACTACTACTACTACTTAGTAGTAGTACTATGATAACACCAGCTGCAACAGCAGGCACGCAGCAGCACCACCACCAGAATCGTAGATATGAATCATACCCACAATCTGATATCCTACAGACAGCAGTACTAGTACGTACTACTGCAACTACAAGTATTTATCTTACTTGTAGCTACTACTATTACTAATACTAGTAGTAGTAGAGTAGTAGTACTAGGAGTTTTCATTTCCTATTACTACTACTACTAGTACTACTACTAGATTACTACTACTACTACTAGCAGTAGGATTATGTAATTGAAAGGTTCTTCATATACAAAGTTTCTAGTAGTAGTAGTAGCCAGAACAGTGAAGGAACTTGTACTACAAGAAGTATTGAGTGGTGGAACATGCTGGTGGCGGTGACAGGAGCAGTCAAACACTCACATTGAATTAGTATGGAAGAATATCATCAGCCCTGAGTGCAAACTGTACCTCTGCTTGAGGACAAAGAATAAGGGTTTTTAGGGATCTTATGTGTGTCATTTTTGGGAAGCTTGTTCTCAGCAGTAACTAGTCATTGTCTGACTATCCGCGACATAACCACAGAGGTAGAAAAAAACTATTCATAGTTTGGATAGTCATGTTGTTCCAGCAGCAAGAATGACTTCCTGTTGAGAAGCAGCTTCCCAAAACAAGGAGGCAAAATTTGAGTTTCCTAGAAAACATCATATTCCTGTCATTATTTGACTCCACTCCTACTGGAAGAATAAGGATGGCATGCATGCATGCTGTGAAATTAGATGCAAAATTTTCAGATGACATGTACTTTTCAAGGCCAAGCAAAAAAACGCGACCCAATCGTACATTAGCAATCTTGTATATACAGCCCTATATAACTTTATATGTTCAATAATACCCTATAACCCCCACATGACTATATTTGTGTGTAAATTCCCTTTGATTCATGTGCTTATCATTGTTAAGCGTCCCCTGGGGACAAATATATAGCTGTTTGAGTGAGTTGAACCTCTCTTAATGTTCTATGTGTTTTCTACTGTGTGTGGATTTTGGGCCATCTAATTACCGTGTAATGCATCGTGGGATTAAAAATTAAAAGCTTGTACCAGTAGGGCTAGCTACAGCATGCGGGTGCAGGCGAAACTATTTTGGTTGCACAACTGGTTGGATTATCAAATTCAACACTAATGAGCACGTGCATTTGTACTATGAATTTAGTTCTTTAGTCAAAGTAATCATTACACACAAAAATAAGGGCCCAAAATCTACAACTGGATCATAGATTTGCTAGCCAACTCTATACAATGTATATATACCTCAACCAAAACATTTTGTGTTAAAATAAGACTGGTTTCATATTGAATTCATTAATTGATATTATAGATATATTCATCTTGTTGGCAAGGATTTGAACCATATATAGGCTCATAGGGGTTGTACATGATGTTCCTGCAGTGTAAAAAATGCCACTCTTTTTTTTGGTAAGAAAGCAGAGTTAGGTGGCACCAAGAAAGATAGCAGGGGAATGCAATGCAAATAAATTACTAGTAAAAGACAAACACTTGGGTCTGGATACCCAAGTGTGAAATTCAATCAATGAGCTGATGAGCAGTACTACTACTGGCAATAGTACTAACAATGCTAGTAGTAGAATGCAATTCCTGGAACATAATGTTCCAGTACAGGAGAGTGATTGCAGATTGGAGCAGGAGGTGGTGGAAATGAGGACAGCAAGAAAAAGCAGAACAACAAATTGATCAGATCAGCCAAAACATAGGAGCAAGTAGTGAGGATCCTGAGTACTACATTTCAAAGTCCCAGAAAAAAATCCAACCAAGAGAATATTGAACAAAACATCAAAGGAACATCACAAATTCCAATCAGCCATCTGCTGGTGCTTGGTGTTTTGGCATTGACAAAGCAAATTTTTTATTAGACCATTTAATGCAAGATTACATTCTTTGTTGTGGAAGCTAGCTGCTTTTATGAAGCCATGATAGTAGTATTAGCCTCTGCTCCTGTGTCATTCCAAGCTGTGCACAGAAGTTACAAGTGGTGGAGTGGAGTTATGATGGTCTTGATAGTACTAGTAGTACTACCACAAATCATTTTAAGTTGCTTATTGGTGACCTCCTGTCCCTGGTGGCTGGTAGTACTACTATTTCTTACTGTGGTGGAGGTGGTTCAAGCAGTCTTAGTACTACTATGTGACATAGTACTAGTACTTCTATCATTTGTAGTCCTAGTCAGTGACAGGCACCACCAGGAGATGTCTGCTTGTTTTCTTCACTGCTGCTGCTTGTAGTACTGCTAACTACTACTAGTAGTACTAGTACTCCTAGTACTACTAGCTAGCAGAGGATAGTTCTACTAATAATAGTAGCAGCATTACTGCTTGTGTTACTATTAAAAGTTCTACTACTAGTACTAGTACTAGTACCAGTTCTAGTACTAGTACTACTACTACGTCACAGTAGAATGCAACACCAACAACAGGAGGATATTGAACAGCACCAGACCAGAAAGCAATTCTGTTTCATACAACACAAGCTCTCCTGCTGGCCAACAATTACTAGTACTAGTAGCAGTAGCTAGTACTACTAGTAATGTTACTACCATTCTGTAAGCAGTCTACTACTAGTAGTATTGTCCATAGGATAGTATCAGATTGTGGGTATGGTTCGTACCTATGACAAATACATATGACACATATCTATGATTCATACACACTCTTCATTCATGACTCATTTGATCCGATGGATCTGCATGATTGACTTGACTCATCTGCTGACTCACTCACGTGACTGACTTGACTCATTCAATTCACACATCACTTGATCTTCATTCTGATCAATTTTAGATTTCATAGTTTGTTGATCATCCTTGATAGTAAGAGCATTGACTCACTTTTCTTCTAGCACTTGATTTACATCACTATTAGATAGTACTAGTAACTCCCACAGGTTGTTATGAAACCCTTCCAATAAAAATCACCATCACCTTTACATCACCATTAGATAGTCACTCCCACAACTACTACTAGTAGTAGTACTACTACTAGGAGCGCTAGTAGTACTACTAGTACTAGTAGATTCTTGTTCTTCCTGGTGACACCACCACCAGCAGTTGCTGGTGGTGGTCTGACCTACTTCTGCTACTAGTAGTACTAGTACTAGTACTAGTACTAGTACTAGTACTAGTACTAGTGACAGGAATGAGCCATTAATTAGTAGTGCAATAACAATTCAAAGAGGCAGCTAGTAGTAGTAGTAGTTGCTGTTGTAGTCAAGTTGCTCACTTTTTGCTTGTATTCAAGCGCGGTTGAATACTAAATAAATATTATATTTGCGCACTAAGAAACACTAGTTATTTTTTACTAAGTCCGGGACCATGATGGAGTACATACCCTTGGGTACATGAATACAGTATTCAGAAATTGTATTCTGGTCTCCAAAAATTGTATTCAGGACCGCAGCCGGGTTGTACCCAATTTTGTCCACAATACTGCTTGTTGTTTGGCTGAACCAGAATACAACTCCAAACCCAAAAATTGAGCAGAGTACAAAAATGTAAGTACTCCTGGGAAATGTTCCTACCAATGAGGTACATACTCTAACAAATTTATGTTTTCAACTGAGTTGAATTTTGTGTTGTTTTTATTTTAGGATGATACTCCCTTTTGCAATCATGCTATTTCTTCTCTAGTAAAAGCAAAATACTCTTCATCAAAAACAACCCTTTATGTACAAATGTACMTAATTTATACGTAAAATAAAGGCAAAGAACAGTGATTTTGTTTTGATAACATGGTAAACTTCATAAAAGATGTATCATGGTTAGGACCAGGAGCAATAAGAATAAGGCAAGAACACCACCTGCTGTATTATTGATGAGATCGACGCCGCGGAGAAAGGGGGCCAAAGCAGAAGCTTGACACAAGCAGAAAGCAGCTGACACACGGAAAGATCATGGGGCCTGGCCAGAATATGCTCACAAATTTGAAGAGGACAAAGAAACTCAGGAATCCACAATTGTGAAGAAGGAGTTATTTGCTGCTTGTAACAGATGGGGGAGAGATGTATCCTTTTGTCTGGATAGAACACCCATTGATGTTGACAACCAGCAGCAAACACCCTCTTCTACCATTCTACTGGATGAACCATCAGCTCTTCTTGGAAATGAGTTACAGTGGAACTCGCTCCTCCCCCCATTGCTGCACCATTTCCTCCAGCAGCCGCTCCACCACCATCAACCGTTGTAAGGAATCCATATGCAAAGAGATACAAGACTACTAGTACTAAGAACAACACTCGCTAACCACCACCTCCCTCACCCCTTGTTGGTGATGCAACGTTGTTGGCCCTGCTGCCTCTGCACAACGAGCCCCCACCAGCAGCAGCACCACCACCACCAGCCATAACAATTAACAAACAAGTAAAGGATCCTCCTCCAACGGCAGCACCGCCTGCGAAAGATCCTCCTCCCCAACAGCAGCACAATAAAGAACAAGACACAAATAACGAAACGGCAGAAGACTTGCTCCTTAAGTATGCTAAGACCATTCAAAACAATGCCAACACATTCAATACACTAGGAAGTGATGAATATCAAGATGCAGAGGCGAATACAAAGAAGTATGCAAAGACTATCAGGAATACTCATCAAAAGTTTGTGGAGATCATTACTAAGAATGCCACTAATCCAGTCACCAATGATCCAGGAGACAAATTCATGTATGAGATGTTCACTAAGAAGGTACTGATGGAAAATGAACTAACTGAAGATTATCTATTTTGGAGAAAAGAATGCAGTTAGCAAGGAAATGATGGGTAGAGCTCTCAAAGTTTGGGCCAAGCACTTGAAGAACACTAAGACTGCTGGGGGCCGTTGGACACCAGCACCATGAGTGTAAGGATCAGACAGCTCTTTGTTGCTCTTCACAAGCATGGCGTCCAGTTCTGTGAAGGAGATTTCAAAGGAAAAGGGGGCTTTATTCCTTTCATCAAGCATGATTATAACAGCAAGAAAAAGAATGATCCTTCCATCAGAACCAAGCGGACTAAGGCTGAGTTTGATGAGTTTGTTGATGAAAAGTTTAATAAGGTGTTAACTGATGGTACCTACAAGCCTTATGAGAATATGCACAACTTGGTGAAGCTTCTTGCAATGGAACTTGGAAGACAGTTTGGAATAAGGGGAGGGACTGAGCTAGTTGGTCTAATGTGGACACACGTTCATATGGGAACCTTCAAAAATGGAGCCATGAGTGGACTGAAGTACGTAATTATTACCCCAGGAGGAGGCTTTGACAAGTCACACCAGCTGTTTCTTAAGAATCCAACTGCAACAAAACAGTTTCCATCAGTTGTTGAAGATCCAGAGAATCCAAACTGTGTTGTAAAGCTCATCTTCTTCTATAAAGAGAGGTGTGATCCTAAGCAAGAAAGGCTCCTTTGCCACCCAAACTTGAAGCGGAACAAGAAGAAGAACCATCCTAATCCTTATTATTTCAAGACCAACTCCCCTGTTGGAATCAATGTGATTAGGGGCTGGGTCAAAGAGTTTGCTGAAGTTTCAGATTTCAAGGATTGGGAAAAGTATACTCCCCATGATAACAGGCACAGATGCTGCACTATCCTTGAGTCAAATCTTGCTGTTCCTGAAAAGATGAGGATGAATAATCTTAGACACAAAAGTGCTAAGTCAGCGGAGCCTTACATCCATCAAAATTCTGTTATTCAAAGAACTGTACAAGTTGTCCTTCAATGTGGCCTTCATGGAGTGAAGAACAAGCCTCCAGCAGGTGAAGCCATCATTCAATGGCAAACAGAGAAGCCTCCTTCTTCCTCATGTGGACCGGCGCCCCAAACCAATAAAGTAGTCGTAGCAGGAGAAGTAATTAATGCTGGCACTGGTACTAGTAAGAAGCTGCTCTCACCTGTTGGTTTTGCTGCCGATTGGTGCAAGGAAAGAAGCTGCAAAAAGAAAGAATGAATCTGAAGAGTTTGAGCGGGCAGCCAAGAACATCCATTGCCAGCTAGAAGAAGCCCAGCAGAAGATTGCAGATCTACACAAGGAGATTGAATCCCTGAATGTAGACTTGCAGAAGAAGATGCTATCAGAGAAGATTCAGGAGGCAAAGGATTTGTACAAGAAGAAGAAGGAGCTTGTTGCATGGGAAAGAGAAAGAAGATCCCAGCTTGAGAGTGAGCTGAAGATGTCCCAGCAACTGAAGGAACTTGAGGAGGCGTTGTTATGTGAATGATCACCCTCATGACAGGTCTATTTTGTCAACTGTGCATAATTGTTTTCTCCTTAAAAGGAGAGTTTTCCAGAATACGGATCAGAATACATATGGACTACATGTACGGCATGAGTAGCTCGCCGATTATGTTATCATATAATCGACCACTTGCTGGATTTTAGCATGTAATCACACGTGCTGGATTACAAAAAGAATACATGCAATTGCATGGTATTAAACCCTAGTTATTTTTACTTAAATCCCACACCTTGATGAATTACAAACCTGCAAAACGGAGTACATGCAATCCAAAATTGTATTCAGCCCTCTCCTATGACAGAGCCTTATTTTTTACTACTGGATAATGCTAGTAGTCAGGCTGCACCTGAATACAACTCCGAAACCATTTTTTTCAGTTGAGTACACACTCTAAGTAATTTTTGTTTTCAAGCGTGATTACATGCAGAAAATCCAACCAACTGGTCAATTATGTAAATAATCAACGAGCTGCTTTCCTTAAGTAATCTAACTTCAGCCTCGGACGCGAGCTCCGCTCTTGTCCTCATCTTCAGTTAGATTACTTTGTGTAATCCATATGTGTTCTGATCACAGCAGCTTGCTGATTATTTACGTAATTGACCAGTTGGTTGGATTTTCTGCTTGTTGGGGTTGGGGTTGGTGGGGTCTGTCATAGGAGAGCGCTGAATACAATTTTGGATTACTACTAATAGTACATGTAGTAGTACTCCGTTTTGCAGGTTTGTAATCCATCGAGGTGTGGGATTTAAGTAAAAAATAAGTAGGGTTTAATACCATGCAATTACATGTATTCTTTTTGTAATCCAGCCTGTGTGATTACATGCTAAAATCCAGCAACTGGTCGAATATTACATACTAGTAGTTTCCAGCAGTGTTTTGCTTTGCTCTGGCCTAAATCAAGATGCATTTTATGTGTGCATACTACGCGCTACGGGCATAATTTACATTATGAACATAGTACAGTACATACGTACCGTACAGTACCGTACGGTACCGTATGGTGGCGGAAAACTGAACGTCACTAGGTATTTTTGGTTAGAGATGAACCACAGGTACAATTACCACGGGGAAGCAAAATCGGAACAAACGAAAACACATCACATCACACATCATCACAGTCAGCCATCAAAAAAACTTCGTACGGTAGCATACTTCGTAACGTAGTATCCTTCTGGTCAACGCTTCGTCGTTCTGTCTATTGAAGTGTGCTGTATTCTTGTCGCACCCATCACCTAATTTGTTTTAACTCTGTTGTTCCTAGACCAGAACCAAAACCCAGAACTTAGCTTAGTGCTTGGGATTTTAAGTCGAGTTTGACACTTTGTTTACACAAGAGTCGGAATTTAATTGCAAAATTTTTGAGTCGGAGCTGCGTCCAATTGAAAACAAAAATAAAGGATACAATGAAGTGGACTTTTAACAGCGTAATGTTGTCAACGATCCTGTTCTCGACAGCAAGACATGCGTTGGCATTTGTTCCTGGTGTACAACGAGCGGCATCTCGGCAAATGGCCACAGCAGCAGGATCTTCGTTCGCTTCGCGTTATTCGATGCCCAGATCTAGCACCCCCGCACGATTGATGGCTACGGTGGCCCCTGAGAAACAGGCTGCCGAGGATAAGGATACAGATATTTTCGATGAATTGCCGACCAACGACAACGATAATGACTTGCTTCGCATTCGTCATTCTTCCGCCCATGTAATGGCTATGGCCGTCCAAAAACTATTCCCTGAGGCGCAGGTGACCATTGGACCATGGATCGACAATGGTTTTTACTACGATTTCTTCTTCCCAGAAACAATCGATCCTGAAACCGGAGAAACGATTGAGGCTCGGAAATTGAATGATCAAGATTTGAAAAAAATCAAGAAGCAAATGGATAAGATTATCCAAAAGGACTATCCTATCACCAAGGAGGAGGTTACCCGGGAGGAAGCAGAACGAAGAATTAAGGAATTGAACGAACCTTTCAAGCTAGAGATTCTCGAGGGATTGCAAGAGCCTATCACGATATATCATATCGGAGATGAATGGTGGGATTTATGCGCAGGACCTCACGTCGAGTCGACCAAGCAAATCCCGAAAAAGGCATTGGCGCTTCAAAGTGTTGCAGGCGCTTATTGGCGAGGAGACGAAAACCGTGAAATGCTGCAACGCATTTACGCTACGGCCTGGAAGGACCCCACTCAACTTAAACAGTACAAGAAAATGATGGAAGAAGCAAAGAAAAGAGATCACCGCATGCTCGGGAAAAAATTGGATCTCTTTTCCATTCAAGAAGATGCCGGTGGTGGTCTAGTCTTTTGGCATCCCAAGGGATCCAAGGTTCGCAAGATCATCGAAGACTTCTGGAAGACTGCCCACGAGGAGGATGGCTACGATATTATTTACACACCACACATTGCCAACTTAGACTTGTGGAAAACTTCTGGACATTTCGACTTTTACGGAGAGGATATGTTTGATCAAATGGACGTTGAGAATGAACAGTATCAAATCAAACCGATGAACTGCCCTTTCCATTGTCTAATGTACGCTGATGAGTTGCGATCATATCGGGATCTTCCCATTCGGTGGGGCGAGCTAGGAACTGTATACAGGTGTGTGCTGATTACATGTTGCATTTGTTGTGTAAAGCATGTTGGATATAATTGTTGTTCTCGACTCACAACATAAAATTTTTACCTTCGATTTTCTACACAATAGATACGAACGTTCCGGAACGCTTCACGGTCTCTTCCGTGTGCGTGGATTCACTCAGGATGACGCCCACGTCTTTTGTCTCCCTGAACAACTCGAAGACGAAATCGTTAAGGTTTGCGACTTGATCGAGACTATTCTGACGAAATTTGGTTTCGACAAATATGAGATAATGCTTTCTACCCGTCCCGAAAAGGCCGTCGGTTCCGACGAGATTTGGGATGCGGCTACGATTGCTTTGCGAGGCGCCCTCGAGAAGAAGGGCTGGGATTATGGCATTGATGAGGGCGGCGGTGCCTTTTACGGCCCAAAAATCGATCTGAAGATTCGTGATGCCATCGGGCGTCAGTGGCAATGTTCGACTGTTCAGTGCGATTTCAACTTGCCAGAACGATTCGGATTAGAATACACCAGTAAGGAGGGAACCAAGGAACGGCCAATCATGGTCCACCGTGCTATCTTTGGTTCTTTGGAACGTTTCTTTGGTATCTTGACGGAAAATTGTGCTGGAGATTTCCCATTCTGGATTGCTCCCGTCCAGCTGAAATTGCTTCCCGTTACAGATTCTGTGCAGGATTACTGTCACGAGATTGCTGCGAAAGCCAAAAAAGCAGGAATCCGAGTTGAGGTCGATCGGGGTACGGAGCGATTGGCCAAACAAATCCGCAATGCTGAACAACAACGAGTTCCAATCATGGCCGTTGTAGGTAATAAGGAAGTTGAAACAAACAAGCTTGCCATCCGCAGCCGTAAACTTGGCGACCTGGGCTCTTTTGACGTTGACGAATTATTGGAGGAGTTGACCACATGTGTTGAAAATACCGTCGAAATGACAAAAATGGGTGAGGTGGAAGAAAAAGAAGAGCCTGCTTCGAAAAAATAACTTGAGTGCACATTCATACGCCAGTGTGCTTTAATTCATAGATATCGATTTTACTGTTTCATGCAGATTTCGCACCTTTCGACTTTTTGTCCTTAGCTCTTTCACTAGATTTCATCCTCGTACTTGCACCTGAGGGAAATGAACGTGGACAACACTGCAAATGCCATAGCTTTTGGTGGAGAGTATGCTTCTAGTCACACCGAGGGGCGGCGCTTCCCTCCGAGGAGTTTAGTGGAAGTGTGACAAGGTTATTGGTTGGGCTCGGGAACTATGTGAAATATTTGTTCATATTAGTTTGAATGGTACGTTTGGTTGCGGCAGAGGCCAAAGAAATCTGTGGTGATGCGGGGGGTTTATGTCGTTTCTTCTTKGAGTATGCGTCAAAGACCAGCCCATCTTGTGTGACACTCTCCAGTGGTTGTTTACTATGAGGCAAGTATGGAAAATACTGGGTAACAGACGAGTGTTGGAGACAGAGGCAAGCAACGCTTTGCTGACGCTGGCCAGAAACACAGCCAATTTTTAATCAGTTTCAGTTCGTCATCCATGAAGGCTCTACTTCTACATATGTGACTAGATACCTGGTATGAGTTGTATTTTCTACTGGTGTACCGTGAGGTGTACATTGGTGGTTTACTTTCATTTAACTGAGACATCAATCAAAAATTCATTAAAAAAGAATCGGGGGAGGGGGGGTTTTCATTATAACTTAATCATCTCTAATCAAATTAATCTAAGCGGTTTGCTTCTTGGCTTGCGTTCCTTCTCTGAATCCATTCTTGAATTTACGGGTCATGGTCTTCATGTATCGCATGCGGCCAGTTCCTGTTGTGCGGCGACCCTTAGCCTTCTGTCCCCAGTTGTACTGTCTCATCTTCTTGGAGGGGTATCCGCACGACGAGCAAGTCGACTTTTGGATGTGGAAAGAAACCTTTCCGCATCGACGACAAGTGGTGTGCGACTTGTTGTGTCGCTTTCCGAATGAAGTGGTACCCTTAGTCTGTGGTGGTAAGAAAGACAAACGAGTGAATTCGTGTCAGACAACGACCATCACGTTAAAAAAATCACAATGCTCCGAACGACCAAGCTTGGCGCTAGTGATTCACCCCGTAAATGCTTCACTACGTGGGGAATTTTTGGCAGCATGGAGTTCTGCCATCAGAACGTCCACATGGGTGGTAACATCATGATAATCTGTACAGAATGCTCATGAATGAATGCTACCCATCTCGCCCAACAACTTGGATCCAAGGCTGCGCTGATGAACTAACTGGTGACATCTAGTTGCGATATCCTGCTTGAATCCATTCTTTATTTCTTGTTTGCGTCGCCATCATCACATCACAAACCTACCATCTTGCTGGTCTTATTTTCTCGGTATGGTCAAAGGAGAGAAAAGGTTATTTCTAGGTAGGCCGTTTGCGTTGGAGCTTCGAGGTGTGATGAAGGACGTCTAACCGGTTTCCAGAATTTTGATAAGGTTGTCTGTCCTACAGAGATGATTTAGTAAATAGTAAGCCGGTACGGTCATTTACTGTAGGGTTCGAGCTATTGTACACCAATAATTTAGGATTAGGGACTGATGTATCGGTAATTTTGAACGAATCAAAGAACCTGCCTCGCGACTCACGAAAGCTGTGATTCCGGAGGGTTTCTGAAAAATACTAAAGTAGTACTTTAATAACTACAGTATGGGTACGTATAGTACGTACGGTACGGTATGAGCGTTAAACGACGGTGTTACACAACTTCTACCTCCCTCTCCTCTCCTCCTTGTCTTGCTTGCGCTGTTCGCATTTTGAAATTGAAATGAGAAATGAGAATCTTTTTTCAGGATCCCTCAAACATACCGTAGTACCGCTACGTACGTACAGTACCGTACATTTCCTCTTTTGCTTTGAAGTCATGCGGTGTTGGAATTGCCTTGAAAACGAACGGTACAAAAAATGAAGAAGGCATAGGGCTTGATGCCGTCAAAGATAGTCGTTTGCACTGCTGCAACAGTACCATGGCTGGCAACAAAGAAAGGAACGTGAGAGAAGATTCGGTTCGTAGAACCAACTTGAAGTTGAACAGGAGAAAAGGAACCAAAAAGAAGAGTGGTAGTGGCATCAATAAGATTACAATCCACGGTGCTGCCGTGCTTGCAGTAGCAATTGTCTTGGGTTTGGTATTGAACAAAAGGAATACACCAACCACTTCTAAAAGCGTTCTAAATCMCGACTTGGCGATCGATCCATCGTTCGCAGATTTTTTGGAAATAGCTTGCGACAAAAATGGAACTTCGAGCAGCGTTGATCCATCGACTAACAAGGCATGGTGTGGGAACGGCAAGATCGAGGCGACGAGACGAACCTTCCAGGCTTCTGTGGCTGGGACTCGACCCATCCGTCGGGGGGACACGCTTGTCGAGGTACCAAGAGAGTTTCAAATCTGGGAAATCGATGCCCTGCGGAGTGATTTCGTCGAATCCGAAAATCTGTTGAAAGCCCGGCACGAGCAGACTGGGAACCCTCTTGCGGGCGGGGCTTTTTTGGCGGCATACCTAGCCCATGAACGGAAGCGCCTTACGGAGAGATCGAATAGACAACAAAATCTGGAGATGGCGGCCAGTGCTAATGCGTCGAAAGATGAACTTCGCGAATCGTATTTGCAATCCTTACCAAGCTGGGAAGAACTAAGTGCTTACCATCCTATTCTCGTAAGCCAATCTGACCTCAAAAGCATGCTCACACCTCATTCACTGAACTTTGCAGTGATCATTATGTACAAAGTAATGGTAGAATCAGAATATAAGGCAATGGCCATTGTGTCGCCAAAAGGATTTGGCCAACAAATTACCTTGGAAGAGTACCAGGTCGCTCGCATTCATGTGCTGAGTCGTAGCTTCAGTCCTGGTCCCGACGCATGTAAAGCAGAGGTAGAAAAATATTTTAGACCAGATGATCTAGAACGTGTTAAATCTACTTGGGGCATGCGATCATCGAAAAGTACCTTTGAAGACGGGTGCCATGCGATGGTTCCAATTTTGGACACGCTTGATTCGCACCCACGCCCCAATGTTTTGTATACATATGATTCGGAAAAGCAGGCATTTGTGATTTCCGCCAAGTCAAAAATTTCTCCGCAATACGAATTGATCAATTCTTATGGGAAATACAGTGATTCGCATCTATTTGCAAAGTTTGGATTTGTAAACGGAGATGGAAGTGGTTATACTCAGGCATCAATGGCGCTCTTCCATCGACCATTCGATATACTAATGGGAGAAGATTTTTCTCTCATGCCGAATGTTGTCATGAATGGCAAAGATGACGAAAGTGAAACTCAATCTTTAATGGACGAAACTCTCAATCATCAAAGAAAGGAAATGAAACGATATTTGACAATGGACGATGGCTACGATGACTGCATCCAAAAAGATCTGCATCCAGAAGCATTCAAACTAAAACGACTGAAACTGATGCACCTCATTAGAATGGCGAACGACCCATCCTCGTGGATCGCAACACTCCAGCCAAGAAAACCAAGATCACGACCGCGAGAATCGATAAACTTGCTAATTTCGGAAGAACCTCCTAAATTCAATCCTTCTAACGTTCAAGTAAATCTAATCAAATTAATGAACACCTGTCGATTGATAGTTTTGAACGAAGAAGATTACGACGGGAGAGCCATACAAATCCTTGAGGATAACCTGGAAAATAAGGATTTTGTCGTTCCTGAGATGGAGGGAAACAAAGCTTTGGAATACCGAAGTCTCAAGTACCTTGGACGAATGACTGCTTCAGCACTCATGCAATACACTCCGGTCAAAATGAAGCAAGAATTTGAAACTGTGCGTCAGTTGAACAAAGAAAATGCATTCGGCAATAGTACTTGGACCGCTGCCCAACTTCGCCTTGGTGAGATGCAGGTATGTTTATGCCAAATCGAAAGATCAATTCGTGAATGCTGACCCCTATGAAATACTATCACTCGCCTTTCCCGCATACTACGATGGAGAGATCTTCTTTCAATTTGGTAGCAAACTGACTATTTCTTTGCGCCTTTTGTTTCCCTTTTTCGAAATGAAACACAGTCGCTTCATGCAGTGTCAGGGATTGCTATGACATTTGCTCGTAAGCTCTTAGAAGGCATGGAGGAAGAACAGATTGGAGTTCAATTTAAAATCAGGGAAAGTTCTTGCCCAAAAGCGTACACAGATATTCTGGACAAAGATCTCAATTGAAAAGGAGGAATGGATGTTTGATGGTTCCTTCTCTCTTTTTGACATAGTACATAGACAACTTTGTACATTGCATCAGCCATATCGTTTAGCAATTATACTTAACATTTTTATGCCACCAATAATATCATTGATTGAGTTCAAAACACAGTATTATAGTGCTGGATTAGGCGTTACACTGTCCTAAAAAATTACTTTGTGGTATTCAATAGGATGTGTTTGTATCTTTTTGATCTCAAGATAAAGAAGCAACCATGACTACATCTTGAAGCATGGCAGAAGCACTTTCAGAACAGTTTGTCCCGCAGGTTTTGAAAGTCCAATTGCTTGTAGTACTCATTGATGACAAGGACTAGGGTGAAAATTATCAGACTTTGATTAAGACAATAATAGGGATGACTTGCCACTCTACTATGCAACTGTGGAGCATGCTCCTTGAAGGCCCTTAAATGGTGCTCATGAAACAACAAAGCAAAGAAAGAAGCAGATAAACAACTACTACCAGATGAATGAGAACAACTTAGGAATAAGCAACAGAGTTATTAGACTATCTACTATAAAGAATACTGAATTTGTTATTTTGGTTAGATTTAAACCCTTTGCATCCTTGTTGGTGATAGTAGTAGTAGGACATACTACTAATCAACTGACTCAACGCACAATTTAATTGTGTAGCTCCTCCTGTTCATCAAGTTTGATCTGAGCCAGGCGGTGAGTCAAAAAACTTGAAAACAGAGTTAACATTGTGAGCTAGAAGAGATCCTAGTAGTGCACTCATGGAAGAGCACTACCAGGAGGTGGAACAAGGAGGAGGTAAACAAAAGAGAAGGTATTACCACAGATTATCTTTCCCTGGTGGTAAGTCCACCCTGCTCCTGGAGCTTTCAAATGTCCAGCTTCCTCTCCCTCCTCTTCAGGAATAAGAAATCCTCCTCTTCTTTGATATGCTTTTGACAAAAGTGAACCACTAGAGGATCAGTCTCAATGACACTTCACTCAGTGTACTAAAAGTCCTGACCATTGCAGTGATGCGCTGTTTGAACTGATTCAAGACCTGAGTCCTCTTGGCGTATTTGATGGAGGAACAGGCAATCTTCTGGATGGGACTTGGTGCCCTTCATACTGGTGCTTCTTTCCAGTGGTCTTGTTGAATGCAGGTCTGTGCTAGTGGAATGAGTTCATCTTCTTCCTGGATTGTCCACATCCTTCCAAACCTGAGGCTCTTGCTTTTTGACCTATAGATCCTTCCATGTGAAACTTTGCCAACTGGAGACTTTGGATGACAAATCAGCAACATCAGGACCATTCCCTGGATGCACTAAAAGAAGTTCCTCTTTGTACAATTGTAGTAGGGGGAAACAGCATGTTCTTGTTCATCTTTTTTGAGCACAAAGCTTCCTCTGGTGTAGCCCTGTGTTATCTTTAAATTTTTTGAATGCCTCTACTAGTTCTCCTTCCTCTCTGTTCTCATCACTGTCCTTGGTGCCAACATCAAGGAGGTGACGAGCAATCTTGACTGTTATTGAAACCAGAGATGCTCCTGTTGCCATCTTTGGAATCCTCTTCCTTGTTATGCACAATACTGCCATGGACTCCTCTTCTTTGTCATTGAATTGGCAGGTAGTAGTTGTAGTAACAGTGCAGTAATACTATTACTACTAGTAGAGGCAGGGAGGAGAAAGAACAAGAACAAGCCATAACAATGGTGGTTCTTACTAGTAGTAGTACTACCTACTAGTAGTAGCCAACAAGGCGATGGAGTAGCCACCACTAGTTGATACAACTAGCTAGTAGTGGCATTGATGAGTTGCTGATATGCCTATTCATTAGACTGGTTGCACATAATCAGTGACCAAGAACAAGTCATTTGACTTCCACTTGCTGTGCACCGCCGAAGACCTAATCCGTTGATGGGGAAATAATCCCAACAAACAACAAACCCACCCCTCTTTTGTGATACGTACTCTCGAGTACGAAACCTCGCTATCTTTATCACCAAGTGCCCTCGATGACCTTCTTCTGTTTTTCCTACCGTTTGTTCGGTTTTGTACAAGGCACGCTACGTACGATACTCGGCAAGTAATAACGCTAGAATTCAAAAGCTGATGATGAAATACGAAGTAGTAATAATTATCTCTGAAAACCACTTGTCATATTACAGTAGATCATTGAGCTTTGTTGCGACCATTGCTGTTGACACCGATCGCCGACAACTGAAAAATCAACGTCAGATCATAGTTCCAGTGCCTGTGATTCCAACAATAAATCGCTGCATCAGTATATCACATAGTTCTTATCAATAAGCCCAACAAAATGGGAGTTCCCAAGGTATGTCAGCCAACAGACCAAAGATGTCAACATGGAGTGTCTGCTACAACGCCATAGGTTGAAGCCAGAATCTGATCACAAAGTAGCATTTGATCGCATACCCTCGTCCATTTGTGGAAAAATCTTCTCTGTGATGTGATCATGCGTGCATATCTCTAATTTTGACTAAAATATTTTCATGTCATACCATACACATTGCGTTACTCCAGTTTTACCGATGGATCAGTGAGCGATACACCAAGATCAATGAAATTGTTTCCGATTCTGCCCTTTTACCTGAATTTGACCACTTGTATCTTGATATGAACGGAATCATTCACGGTTGTACCCATCCAAGCCACATGGACATTTCCGACGTCATTTCGGAACGTGACATGATGCTGGGGATTATGCACTATTTGGACCGGATTATCACCCAGATTGTGAAACCACGCGTATCGGTGTACATGGCCATTGATGGAGTGGCTCCCCGAGCGAAACTCAATCAACAACGATCGCGTCGATTTCGATCAGCAAAGGACATGGCGGAGGCAACAAAAGATCTACCCAAAGAACGGGACGATGCGGGGAACATCAAGAAGCCGGATCTTTTCGATTCAAATTGCATCACTCCGGGAACTGAGTTTATGGCACGTGTGTCAGAAACTATCAAATACTTTATTAGAAAGAAAATCAAGGAGGACCCCCTTTGGCGCGATTTGAAAGTCATCTTCAGTGGCCATGAGCTTCCTGGCGAGGGTGAGCACAAAATTATGGAACACATCCGAATGATGAAGAACGAACCAAACTATCAACCCAACAATCGTCACTGTATCTATGGACAAGATGCCGATCTGATTATGCTTGGTTTGGTTACCCACGAACCTCACTTTACGATTCTACGAGAAGTTGTTGATTTCGGAGGTGGCTTTTCCAATAAGAATGCCTTGAAAATGGTTAAGAAACAAACCAAGGAAGCGGATTTTCAACTCTTGCATTTATCAGTTCTGCGAGAATATCTTTATTTGGAATTCTGCAAGGATGCTCCCCCTGGAACGCTTGATCTCGAAAGAACTATTGATGATTTTGTCTTCATGACATTTTTGGTAGGGTGCGTACCGCATGAGAAACGGAATTTTTCTTTCACTCAAACGAAGACGTTTTTTCTTTTCGTTCAGGTATGACTCACAATCTAATAACGATCCTATTTCGAATTTTGATTCATTTTTGCACGCTGTAGAAACGATTTTTTACCTCATTTGAACACACTTGATATTGGAGAAGGAGCCTTCGACCTCCTATTCCAAGTTTACAGGGATCAACGTTCTCAATGGGGAGAAGGGGAATATTTGACAGAAAATGGTAATATTTCAGATTCGGCACGCTTGGAAACGTACCTCGCTACTATCGGAAATGTTGAAACTGAAACGCTGGAGAATCGCGAAGTCACTGATGCACAGTATTTGAAAAAGAAACGTAGGTGGAATAAACGAGACGGCTTGGATGCTGGACCATCTGATGCAGAACTCAAGGCAGCAGATGACGCAAAGCAAGGAAACTATTTGAATATGATACAAAACATAATGGGAAATCAAGAAAATAGGGAATTTGTAGATGGCTGGAATCCTGTCGGACCCGGTGAAAAGGATTTTAAAGGCCGTTACTACTTCGAAAAGCTGAAGTTAACACCTGTTGATGTGAGCGGCCATCATGCATTGCGCCAAGCTTACATGGAAGGACTGATATGGTGCCTAGCGTATTACTATCGTGGTTGTATTTCCTGGGGATGGTTTTTTCCGTATCATTATGGACCCATGTTGAGTGACTTACGAAACTTGCCGGAAATGTTCGAAAAGATAAAGTTCACTGTTGGCAAGCCTATCCTTCCTTTCCAACAGCTCATGTCCTGTCTTCCACCAGCATCAGCATCACTAGTACCAAAGCCATACAGGATTTTGATGACATCGCCAGAATCTCCTATTAAACAATTTTATCCTACCGATTTCGAAGTTGATATGAACGGAAAGAAGAATCCATGGGAAGGTGTAAACTTACTCCCATTCATCGAAATTAATCTTTTGTTGGATACTATAAAGAAAAATGCCCCAGACGATATGTTGTCTGATGCAGAAAGGAATCGCAATCGAGTGGGAGATATATTCCTGTACACTTTTGATGCCACGGTCAACGATACGGTTGAGGCCCCGCATAAAGGTATTGGTCTGACTGATATCGTCAAGTGCAATTCCCGAGTTACCATTTTGCCACAATACGACGCGGAAGGAGTTTCGTTCAATCCAAAACTTATTGAAGGAACCCAAATTCCCTATCCCGGCTTTCCGTCACTTAATGTCTTACCCATCACTTCCGCAGAACTTACACCAATTGGAGTGAAATGCTTTGGATTCCCATCCAAGTATCCTACAATGGTTCTTGATCTCCATCAAATGCCTGATATGCCTCCTGTGGAAACACTAGCCGACAATCTTTTGAATAGGTCGCTCTTCATCAATTGGCCTATGATGCATGAAGCAAAAGTATGTGCAATCTCTGATGAAAAGGGTGAGGTCTACCTTTTCAAGGGAAAGAAAAAACTGAAGAAATGGAACAAAATGGAGCAAGATCAATGGGCTAGAGAATCAGAAGAGATGGTACAGAATTATTTGGGTGGTATCAATGTCCCCGGATCTGGTGGAATCCAGATTCAACAAGTAAAAATCCGATTGCGGTTGTTACCATTGCAAGGAATGAAAACGAACCCATCAAATGGGTCGAGAAAAAAGTTTTTTGGAAAAGAGGAAGCCGAGGTACCTTTGCAATTGGCTTTGTGGCAAGCACCTGCGCCTGACCCACGCTTTGTAGAACGCGGTCCGATGACTCTTGAACAACGCTTCCCTTGCGACTCAAGCGTCGTCTTGACGCAAGGAAAATACAAGGGAAATGTCGGCCAAGTAGTTGGCATCGCTGACGGTAAGAAAGTCGGTGTCAAGGTGCTTACTGTCCCACCTGAAGTTCCATTTGGTTTAGCGCTAGCAAGGTCCATCAACGAATCCTTCGTTTCTTCTTCTGATGCATCTCGGATATTGAAAATCAACCCAATGGTTTTCGGTCGAATTACCAGCTCGCTTCCATTTATTCAAGGAAATTACGATCTTGGATTGAATCTCAAATCACACGAAGGGCTATGTGTCGCTGGTTATACACGAGAAAAGAAAATCGACAGAGAATATAAAGACGAAAAGAAGGCATGGGATACGGGAGATTCTCTCTTGGTCATTGGTAGCGCGAGAGCTTTGGGTGATAGCAATGGCAAAGACGCCAAAACGGAAAGAATTCAGTGGGAGTATACCCCCAAGGCACTCCGTCTTATCAATGAGTATCGCCAGCTATTTCCTCAGCTTTTTAGCGCGCTTGGAAAACTTTCGAGCGAAAAGAAATATGACGCAAATAAGGTCTTCGGTCCAAATGGAGTAGAAGTACTCCCTAAAATAAGGGAATGGTTGAACAATAACGAAAGCGCGAAGTTACCGAGGATCCCTATTTCTACTCAGGTGATGCCTCAAGAAGCGGTAACTGCCGTAGAAAAAACAACAGACATCCGCAATCTGCAGTTGAGGAAAAAAGGGTTCCCAAATGAATCCTTGATCAAGATCCCTGGTACTGCTTTGTTTCGTGAAAACTCTGTGAGTGCGACAGATGTTATGTTAGCCAGTGATCACAATGAAAGCAAAGCTCCAGAACTTGGAGACCGAGTAGTAAATCTTTGTGCAACCGGAATTCCATTTGGTGCAAGAGGGACTGTTGTTGCTATCCACAAGGCTACAACAGGTTGTGTTGAGATCGTGATGGATGAAGAATTCGTGGGTGGAACAACTTTGCAGGGACTTTGCTCCAATTTTAGAGGGAAGCTTGCAGTGTGGGCACATTTGATGAGGATTACTGTCGAAAACAATAAGGAAATTACTGAGAAACATGTCACAAAAGGATCAGGGAGAGCAAATGCTCAAAAAATTTTGTCTGGAATCGAAGCTCAGGTAATGAACGATCCCAATCCTGCCATCATCAAAAACAAGTACCCTATTGGAGCCTCTCCAGGTCGACATGGATCGACTGGTAGAATTAGAGCAGTTTCGTCTGGAAAATCACGAGCTGAGTCAAGTGGTAGAGCTAAGCAAGCTGGATGGCGCGAGGCTGTTGGTCCCCCGGATAAAGGCATCGGCTTCAAGGGAAAGAGAAAGGGAAAGAGTGGAGTTAATCGATGGAGGGCATTGATCAATGGAGAAAAGAAGAAAAGTGCATCCAAAGGCAAATCCAACGAATTGAAGGCCATGTTGGGTGTCACTCCTAGCCCAGCACAACACTTGAAGGCTATGCTAGGAGTCGACTCAAAAGCAGTACCACCAGTCCTGCAAGTCGCCACTCCCGTAGCCAATGATCCTACTGCAAGTTTAAAAGCCGTCCTAAAGGTCGGGTCGAGCAGCATGAACCCTGTTCCGCCACCCCACGGTGGAATGAGCAACAGTTTTCCGCCGCCGCCGCCAGTGCCGCCCTCAGCCGCAGATCAGCTTCTGCAGCTCATGGCGAAGCAACAACGACCTGTGCAGCAGATGCCGGCCACAGCATCGGGAGGGTCTTCCTTCAATTTCGCCTACACGATTGAGGGTGAAGATGAACCAGAGCAGCCTTCTACGAAAAATATTCCACAGCCTCCACCTCCGCAGATGGTGCCTCCGCAAGGAATGCACATGGGGTATCCGCCGCCACCAATGGCAATGATGGCTCCAAATTTTTACGTGGGACAACCAATGCCAATCGTAGGACATCCCGGAATGCCCCTGTCAACAATGCCGATGATGACACAGCAGCTTCCCAATGTCCAGCCGTATCCAGTAACGAATGGGGGTAAATCAAGTACTTCTATCAATTATGCAGCGAGAAATCATTCTTCAAACGTGGCTGTTTCGGAAGAAGAGTTTCCTCCTCTTGGGTCTACAACACCCGCGAAGAAGGAACAGCAAAATTCTGTTCCCACACCTGAAGACTCTACTACTCCAAAAGAAACGCCTGTTAAGCCCAAAACTGCTCCTCGAAGCTTTCTTGTTCCTTCAAATGTGAAGGCTGGAAAAAAATGATGACTGGTCTTATATAGCGTCGATTGAACGTTTCGGGTACAAGTGTGATGGTGAATATGACGAAAAACCAAATAAAGAAATGATAATGATACTTCTCTGCAGGATAATTTTCCTGTTGCTATACCTGATTTTGGATCTCCATGTTATTTACTTTGTATTAGTCTCTACATGAACCATTTAATTGCTTTCGAATTTAAATTCTTCTACCGTCATAACTTCACAGAATTCATCTCATGAATTTGGATATCAAGTAATTCCACGAGTTGCATGAGAGGAGGGTTTCCTCCAAGCCTCTCGATTTCCGTTGTGATTTCACGCTTTAGGCTCGTACATTTTTCTCTCGTGTACTGTAAGCTACCCGATTCGACCATTATTTGTTGCGCGTACCGTTTTACGTCGGTGTCGTCAGTCCTTTGTTTCAAAATCGATGACAATCGATGGTCTTCCGGAAAACTCCAGATACAATGAATCACCGGAAAAGAAAATTTTCCCTCTGTCAAGTCCTCACAAAAACTCTTTGATTTCATGTATTCTTCGTCAACCAAATTGATGAAATCATCTCGAATTTGAAAGTAAACAGCGAGATTGTTCACCAGAGCTGTATAATCGGTACGGAGATTTGTAGTTGCAAAGGCCTGCATGAGACCTACCAGATTGGACAAACAATAAGGTTGAAAGACGTTGCCAAGGATGAGCCGTTGTTGTAAATAGTGCAAAAACCTCATTGCATAGGTCGTGTACCCGCAATTTTACTCACCTACCGCAAGGCGGAAAAGCCCCCCTGTTTTGTCTTTAACCATTTTTAGATATTCCTCTTCCGTGGGACATGTTCCGTTCTCTCGCCACATGATATCGTGCCCTTGTCCCCTGTGTAGATTAAGGAGTTCTCCTACGAATACGGTCATCGCTTGTGGATTTTGTAGCGCATGGCATTTTTCCAATGCAAGAAAGTAGGCATAGTTTGCGGTGTTGATTGTGGTAGCGACACCGAAAATAGAGTGAGCGACTGGAACTCCCCGGCGCAATTTGGAATTATCTTCGATGTCATCAATCATAAGGGACGCGTTGTGAAGGTCACCTATGATTTCTTTCACGGAGTCGAGTACTTTGAGCTCGGAAGACTCGTCGATGGCCAACCATAGTTGGAAGCAATCGATCATTTTTCCCCGCACATTTTTCCCTGGCATAGAATTGACGTATCGAAAAGATTCCAACAAGGCCGGATCTTGGCTATGAGGTAGAAGTGGTGACATCGTCGTATCTCTTTTCGATTCATGCAAGATGGGTGACAAAATTAAGATAGTCGATCGATAGTTTGTTGCTTTTATTGAGACATTTGAATTCGACTGCTGTTTTTGAGAAAGGATTCTTGAGATTTTTCAAGTTCCTACCGGGCCCTCCGGAACCAACGCGCGCGCGTCCCCCCTTTGAAATCTAATACTGTATTGGGGGTATGATTTCGTGGGGTTATTTTTCCCATGTAGTAACCCATGATTCTAAAATGTGGGTTATTTTTCACACAAAATAACCCATGTTTTAAAACTTGGGTTCCTGGGTTCCTGGGTTACCCCACAAATAACCCATGAAATAAACCATGAATAACCCGCAAAAAACTCACAAACCTGCTGGGCCTTTTTCCAAAAATTAAAAACAGTGATTAAATAATATTGTTAATGACTAAAATACTTAACATCCTTGGTTCTCCATCAACCCAGATGACTATAAATTTGTGGGTTATTTGTGGGTTCTTTCATGGGTTATTTGTGGGTTCCTGGGTTCTTTCGTGGGGTATTTTTTAAATAAAAAAAACACTTTTTAGAAACGTGGGTTATTCTTCCCATGAAGTAACCCATGATTCTAAAATGTGGGTTATTTTTCACCAAAAATAACCCACGTTTTTCTATGGGAGGAATTCGAAAAGGGGGATGTGTGCGTGGGTACCGGAGGGCCCCGTATGAGTTCCGTGACAATTGCACAGAGTCTTGCCCGTGCTCCAAGACTTTCAACTGAGTACTACTACAAGTTTCATAACAATTGCACACAGTCTTGCCAGAGAGCAAAAAGTTTTAACATTTTCCCGTCTCCGCCCAAATCATGCATTTTTTGGAATTTTTTTTTGAGTTTCCATTATTTTCATCTGTGTAGACTGCAGTACAAATCCTACAAAAATAAGACTGAAATACCAAAAAGAGTTTTAAACAATTACTTTGTATAAAACACCTTTTCTGCTCATTCATTTCTCTCCTCATAATATCCAACCAAGAAGGTATAAAACACTCCAAACCAGAATATAAAATATCACCCAAACCACCATATTTACCAACATAAAATAATCATATCACCAAGATGGATGATGATGATTATTTTTCTGATGGATGATAGTAATTGTTCATACTATGGTCATACTAGTACTAGTGATGCAGACCTATCCAACAACAGTGGTGGTTGCCTGCACCCTCATAGTGGGAGCCCCTCGTCCCAAGATGACCATGGACCCATACCTGATCATCAAAAAGTATGCTCGGTGTCCCTTGAATCCATCCAAGTCCAAGCTTCCAGATCTACGTCTCTCTGCTGTCTATAAACATATCACAGTTGAAGAGCTTACAAATGCACATAATTCTTTGGAAATCTATGTCTCTCTACTGTATACATGTCACAGGTGAAGAGCTTACAAATGCACATAATTCTNGCTTACAAATGCACATAATTCTTTGGAAATCTATGTCTCTCTACTGTATACATGTCACAGGTGAAGAGCTTACAAATGCACATAATTCTTTGGAAGATTGTAAAGCCCAGGCAACAAAAGTAATAGCCTGTGATGACTTTTCAAAGTACATGGATATGAAGCAATCAATTTTGATTTTGACAATTGAGAGTATCTGGTCAGTGAAGGAGCTGAACTGGTTGAGGCAGGAGGAGGAATTGACAGTAATACAAAATGAAGCTTGGAAACTTGGTGATGATGCAGAGGAATGGTATCCTCTTCCCAATGTCCAGTATACATCACCTGGAGGAGGTACGACCCCAGGTCCCACCTGGGCTGTAAGCAACTCATTGGATGGCTGCACAAATAAGGTGGAGGGGTTGGCGCATTTGTTCTTGTCATTGTTTGATGAAAAAATTCTTCAGATGATAGCAAATGAGTCCAACCAGTATGGGTTTGAAGATTGGGTGACAGAAGTTGAAGCTACTGATGCAAATAGAAGGGTAAAGAAGACAAAGATGCTCAAGCTCTGTAATGTACCAATCCCAACAAACAAAAGAGTGTTCTACATTTAGTCGATCCATTTGATTTGTCCAGTATCTTCCAAAGAAGCCAATCAAGTATGGTATTAAGGCACACTGGGTACTTAATTGCATTTGAGATCTACACTGGTATTAGTAGTGGGTCTACATATTATTCAGCAGTTGGTATGTCAATCAATCTTGGACAACATGATAATGGCCGTTGACTGTTCATGGACAACTTCTACACTACAATGAAAGTTGTGACCAAGCTATATGAAGAATACAGATGGGTATCAGATAGTACCTTTGTATTTTCTTCTGGTTGCTTGATAGAGTAGTATACTCCTGCTACACAATTGTCAGTAGCCTAGCATGTGACGAGTTTATGAAGAAATGGAAGATACACAAATCAAAACACAACAGTAGGAAAAAGTTTCAATCTCATCTTGGCATTGTATTGATGAATAGTAGAGGTAGTGAAATGGACTGAAATGCTCCATATGATGAAGGTTCTAAGCCAGATGCCTCAGACTTCAAAGAATGGAAAATATCACCCTTCCAATTGCGGGATTTGTTTCTTCTGTGTGAACAAGAAGACCAGCACCATTGCTCATAGAAAGGTAATGCCAAAGCCACATAAAGAAAGATGCAGTGGCAAGTATGAAGGAGTAAAGAGGAACTATTGTGTTGTGTGTGTAGAAGAAGCAAAGCATAGGTATCCTAACTCGTCAGTGAGGAGATTGAGGAACACGTTGCCATGGATTACTAGTATTAAAATGTCAGCAAGGAATGGTTGCAGAAGTTGCAATATTGCTGTATGTAAAGAGCATTGGAGTAACTTCAACCATCAAGTGTAGTAATGTGTTATAAATGAATATATTGAATGATATTATGTTATCATTTAGTATCTAAAGTGTCACTTTGTTATTACATGTTAACAGGTGTGAGTTTGTGGGTTCCGATTAGATCCCTATGTAAATTGTGGTACTAGATCTACATGGGATTCTTTCTATTCTTGACTCGTGACATCATAGTTCTTTTATGGATGCGACGTCAGCATACCTCGTACCTCGTATCTTAGACCTCTCAGACCTCTTAGATTCCTTGGTATGATGGATCATATGATACATAGATAGGAATGGTACTATATGATACCTAGATACAAATGGTATGTTTGATTGTATCCGTTCTTCCATATCTGTTATCTGTATTTTAAGTATACATATTTTGGTATGGTATGTACATATACGTACGTATCCGTTGCAGTACTAATTTATTTGCAAAAAATGGTATACCATGATTTACACAAATCCACACTAAAAAAGTTTCTTTTTGTTTCCTTATAATGTTGACAATCCCCATGGTTGGCATCCAGATTACTACAGACCCAAGTTTGAAGCAGGTATGGAGAAGTACAAAGGTCACTTTCTTACTTCTGAGTGCAAGCCTGTTGAAAGTGCAAGCCTGTTGAAATTTTTAAACACTTAGCTGGACTTGGCAAGGAACCCATCAGGGAGGAAAAAGTTGGCAGTTTCATTACCTTTGGTGGGATGGTACTGCTGTGGAAGATCCTAACAACCAGTTTGCAAGGAAGTTTGCTACTAGAGATAACATGTTTCTGGATGAGAGGAAGGGGAAGCTAGATATCTTCAAGCTCCAGCAGCATGGGCTCACAAAACACCTCATTGGAAATGGAGATGTGTTCTTCTTCTATCAGCTGCTACTTCCTATTGCAGCTTACAAATTTGACTACATATATGAGACTATTGTCAACAATACAAATTATTTCACTGAATGGACTGGCTTAGACCAATGTATTGACAAGACAAGCTGGCCATATCAAGGCTTTGGTGGTCCACTTGTTAACTATCTCAAAGGAAAGATGATTACAAGAGGCAGACAAACAGTACTCATGTCTGATGTTGATTGCATCAGCTGGAGGGCATGGAAACATTGATATCATGGATGGGAATCAAGTGATGACTGGCATTTGTGCACTGGCCCTTCTGAAGTGCACCACCATGTTGAAAAATTTGTTCTTCCTAAGATTAGATTGGACAAGCTGTGGATGTCCCCACCCCACATCATAGCTGACAATTTCTTTCTATCAGATTCCATCTTGAATTGGATGGCTGAGCAAGAGTTGGGTATGATGGGCACTCTTGCTAAGAACAGATTACCCGCAAAGGTTCTGGGGAAGTACTTTCATAAGAGGAAAGCTGCTGGGGCTTCCAACTGGAAATGAAGAGCAAAGACGTCATGTCTTGCTAAGCCTATCACTGCTTTGAAAACTGTACTAACTGATCCTGACAAAGGAACCAAAGCCTACAGAAGAGTGCATTGTTCATTCCAAAGCACTGGAACGTGCAATTTAGGATCAGTGAACTCTATTTCATCTTCCTCTCTTTACATTCATCACAAGGAAAGGAGAAGGGTAACAGAAAAGCAGCAATAGGGCATGAAATGAATGAGTCTCTCAAGATTTATCTTTATACTTGTGGAAAACTTGACCATATTGATGCATACATCTCCAGGGCCAACATCAGATACAAATTGTGGAAATACTACCATGCTGCAACTAATCATGCAAAAGCCTTGGCCACTGCTACATTATATGATATCTAGTACAAAGAGTGCACTGATGGAAGCCTTGCTGATGAATAGAAGCTAAGCAACATTATGAGCTACCATGAGTTCTGCCAAAGACTTGCTTTGCAGATAATTAAATATGATCCAGTGGAGAAGACATACAACTGTGATGCTAGGCTTAGGCAGTGTATAAAAGCAACACAAAAGAATCGGGCCACTAGGAGGAAAGCCTCAAAGACTTTCCTCAAGAATGGAAAGTAGCTTGGATATCACAATTTGCAGACATTTGTGGAGTACAAGGCAAATGGAAGATTTTGCTTTACTCAGACTGAGTACGCAAATCATCTGAAGGAAATTCTGCCTACAAAGTCAAAGAATAAATATATCTGCTACATGTGTGCTGGTGGAAATATTTACAGTATGTGCAACCTGTGCATAGTCCCTCTGTGTGTCACTGCAAGCAATTCAAAGATGAGGGATTCTATGGAGATCCCATCCGGAAGTCTTGTCACAGCAACTACCACAACTATGAATGGTTTGGGCTTGGAAGGATCAACTACTTTTCTAGAGTATGGAATGACAAAAGACTGAGAGATAGGACTACCTGGAAGCCTCCAAGCAATGAAGAGTTGAAAGATAGCACTGAGTACATGAAAATTCTTGTTAGACATTGAGGACAAACTGTACTTGGGGGGATGGATCATCAATTATTTCAGGCAGAGGGGACTCAGGGGCTTGAGGGGGAGGTGCAGAGGTGTCCATTACAATCTGCATCTTCCATCCAAGGCCTGGATTGATTTGTTTTTGCTTTATTAACTGTGCTGCTTCCCTTGCCTTTGTTGCTGGGTGCCATTTCATCTCCATGTTGGCCTTTACGATTGCAAGCTTGTGCTTTGGCATCCAGTGCTTGTAAGCACAGGCTTTGGATCCTTTGTAAACAAGCATTCCAGCTTGATGCATTGCCTTCTTTGTCTAAGTACTAGTACTAGTTATTGTATGAGGATTGTTCATGGGCCAATCTACTACTAGTAGTTGTTACCTCCATATATGTAACCTTGTTATTACTAATTCTACTTTCTATAAACAGGACACATTTTTTTCTAAAAAATGTGGGAGGAAGTGTATGATTATTCTAAGAATGCATAATGATGAATCAATTGTCATTGTTTTTTGGTCAAGAATGGCTCTCAGAGATAATGAAGAAGAAGCTACTACTACTAAATCAGCACAAAATTAAATTGATTGCAAGGCATGACAAATTTGATCCCAACAAATCAATGTATCATTCATTTCAATGATTCATGGAATTATCAAGTCAAAGATACTGCAAATCAATTCTGTTAAGAACAACATCCTCAGGAGTATCTACCAGACTACTAGTAATGACAATTGTTAGTACTAGTATCACTGGTGAATAAAATCAGTGATGGTACTACTACCTAATGGTGCTACTTGTATTTGTATGTGCTTCCAGGAGTACTAGTATTAGCTTACTAGTAGGAGTACATCAATGTGTCTGATGCAATGTCACAAGTTGATGCTTTGTAGTAGTATTAGCTAGTATACCAATCATACTAGTACTTCTAGTAGCATAATGTCAGAACTACTATAAAAGGAGTACTGCTGATACTACATAGGGGTTGTAGATGAGAATTGACTTGCACATTCTTCATTGTAGTAGATGAGATAATTAAATTTTGCTAAATTCAAACATCTATCATGTCTATGGTCATTTTGAAAGATTCTTTCACACAACAATAGTAGTGGTAAGTATTGATAATACATTCATAGTAGTAGTGGTGGTGATGGTTGTAAAGGTCGAAGCAACTATACCAGAGTTACAAACAAATGGTAGTTACTTGCTACTGCTGGTAACCATCAATTCAATTACATCATGATGACCAATAGTCTTTTCTAAGTAAACATTGTAAATGCCCAGGCTTTTAGGGAAGGAGACATTCAAATGAATGGACTTTCATGTTGGCAATCAGAGAAGACATTAGTACTACAAAGTGGTCTCACCTTTCCGTCTAATAAAAAAAGAACAAAATAATGGTTAACATCAGGTTTGTCAGCTGTTAAGATGGCAGTTCCTCTTAGGCACTGTTGCTCTTTTCACAGCACCATGCAGCTGCAGTCTCTCCTGCCATCTGCGACCCAAAAGCCTGAGACCAGTCACCAATGTAGGGAAACTACGATGCCCAGTTTATGGTATCGCATGTTAGAATATCTCCCCCAAGAAATAGATGGAATCGACTGGACTTGTGTTCTATGAGACAGTTGGCATGATGTTTATCTCACGTCAATGTAAGTATGGGCAACCGGATTAATTTCTTACAATTATAGTCGAAGTACCGTACCACAAATGGATAGTAACGTAAATGCGTCATAATTTTCTTCGATCTCCTCGTGAAGAACTAGTAGGTGGAATTTCCTTCAATTGATAACGACCTTACGATAACGATACTAATAATCATAACCACACCAATCGGAGATGGTTACTGCAATGTGAGACAGAGTGCGTTCCATATGTTTTGGTGTGGGAGAAAAGGAAAGTTCCAAATTCCAGTCTCAAAAAGATATTCTTATTGTCTTCGATTTGCTCGTGCAATTTTGCTCGCTTTTTGAACCCTTTTTCGAGTCTCAATCTCTTTGTTGTGACGCTCGATTTTTTCCTTTTCTGTTGTTGGTTCTCCTTTGACTTGTTTTACAAGCTTTTCCATGGTATCTTGAAATCCTGCGTCATTCTCCTGGCCAGGCAGGGGCTTTGGACGATCCCAAATACCGAATTGTTGCTTAACCCAATCATTTCGGAGGGTGATGGATTGGACCATAGTGATAAAGTTATTGGGCACCCAGTAACAAAGCTGAATAAAATATTGGCATCAGTATCGTCAGGCAAAATGGTAGCTTGCAAAATGAAACGTAAAGTAATGAAGTAGGTTCGGTTCCTAGAAAATGCTTATCGTACGTACCATTGCTGCCGGGAAGGAGGTTATCACGGGTATCATAACCACCGCCATTGCCCGAAAAGCGTTGACAATCACTGGACCATGCTGTGGATTGGAATCAATCATTTGATCTTTTCCCGACTCGATAGTGGCAATGAAAGAGATCCCGCACGCAATCGGAAGAATGTACGTAGGATCAGGTACGGTCAAATCAGTGAACCACCATAAACCACCGTTGGCGCACGCCTCGGGAAAGAGATCGGGCAATTTTTTCATTCCAAAGAACATTCCAATGAACATTGGAGCCTGAATTAATGGTGTTGCTAAGGCGGCAAAAGGGGTCACTTCGTATCGTTTGAACAAGGCTTGCATGTTTTTCGCAAAGGCTTGCTGTTCGGCCTGCGACGGGGTCCCGAGGGCCTCGTACCGTTTTTTGAGCATGGCTAATTCCGGCTGCAGGTGAGCCATGCGCGAGCTAGCTCTCTGTCCACGGATTGCAAGGGGCAATATGAGGGCACGGACGGAGCACGTAACAATCAAAATCGATGCAGCCATCCCGAATCCCGATGTATCGTTCACGAAAGTGACCGCACTCACGGCGTGGTCGGCAAAGTTCCACCATTTCGGATCCCAGACTTCTTGGGTGAGAGCTTCGTCCACAAACCATTTATCACCTTCGGTTGCCGCTACTTTTTGCGATTGGGTGAAAATTTTGTCCATGGTATCCTCGAAATTAGCTCCTTGGTCTGCCGATGACGATGCCGAGGAAGAGGTTGAAGAGTCGCTGGTCGAAAGAAATCTTCGCTGGGGCGTCGAGTTGTTTGTTACTACTTCTCCACCATACACCGTTGGGATTGACGTACCAATAGCGAAAGGTGTCATTCTTGCACATTGCTGTTGCTGCTGACGATGATGATCGTCTTTCCCCGTCCTCGAGTCACATATTGCCCAAGACGCCGGGGAGACAAAACGGCTATTGCCACCCTTTGGCATGAAATGGCGCTGAACCAGAGAATTTACGTTCTTCCGAATCATTGTTGCGTTTGTTTCGAAAAGAGTTTAGTTGTAGCGCGACGACTTTGACGTGCCAGAATCAACTAGGACTAGCTGTTCAGGACCAAGCCTCCCACTCAGTTCAACATGCGGTTTGTTGTTCCTTCGTGACATCAAGTTTTTGGGATAGAGAATGTTCATCTGACCGCAGGCTTGGCTTTCGAAATGATCGTCAAACCTTTGTCCGTCACCTCCTCTCAAAACTTGAACCTTAATTGATACTAGTAATTGATTGGTTGGCTAACGCAAGTAGTTGTACTTAATTAGGTCTTTTGCGGTTTGCTTCAAGTGGAAGTTGAACTGTCATCATCCAGTGGCATAAAATGTATTTGTGGAAGAAACTGTTATCTTTCAAAKAAACAGTGACTATTGGCTCCGTTTATTTTCTGGAAGAAACAGTTTATAGTCTAAAAACAGCCATTCATTTTTTACTACGCCGGTCTAAGTTAAAAAAACTTCATACCAGATTTTTAGGTTTTCTACCCCCTCAGACTCCCCTTTCCATCAACAATTTCAGTCAAGAAAAAACTATTCTAGTATTTTTTTCTTCTCGACTTCCATGATATGGTTCAAAAACTAAGCGAGTACATAGGTCAAAAAAACAACTGCACTTGTTTTTTTTTTT
Source organism: Pseudo-nitzschia multistriata (assembly GCA_900660405.1). Taxonomy (NCBI): domain Eukaryota; phylum Bacillariophyta; class Bacillariophyceae; order Bacillariales; family Bacillariaceae; genus Pseudo-nitzschia; species Pseudo-nitzschia multistriata. The sequence goes on along the minus strand of CAACVS010000676.1, from coordinate 93,120 downwards.
CTAAAATAGGAATGTGGAGTTCATTGGTTTGTTGTCTAGCAATCATGATCATTGTTAGCAGTGTTGTTTTTTGTGAAGAGAAGAGGTGTTGTTCTTTCAAACAGCAATAGAGGAGGACCACCACCTGCAACGGATACGTACGTACTGTATTAGAAGGATACGTACGTATACGATACAAGCTCCGAAGAAATGAAT
>CAACVS010000676.1:64094-87676 GCA_900660405.1 Pseudo-nitzschia multistriata | reverse complement strand
TAGTAGTAGTAGTAGTAGTAGTAGTAGTAGTAGTAGTAGTAGTAGTAGTAGTAGCTAGTAGCTAGTAGTAGTAGTAAGAACTCATCTTGAAAGCACAACATAAAATGTCCAGGCTGAAACCAATCCATTTTCTAAATATCTTCCTTGTAATTTGTGAACAGTTCTTGTTGTTCAGCAAGTCAATATTGATTGATTTGTGGGAATTGAGTTAACAAGTGCACTAGTGTCACTTGTTGATTGGGTTTGAGGATGGGTATTTTTTTGTTAATATTCCTAAAAAGCATTTGCTGCTACTACAGTTGCTGTGTAGTGTAAATTAAAGTGATCACTTTGTTTGAATTCTTTTTGAGTCCCCTTGTTATCTATTCAATCATCTCAGCATCTACTAGTAATCCTCATTGAACAAAATATCTTTTAATGTTAATGACTACACAATTGTCCCAGTACCCATTTTTTGTTTTGTTAACTTGAATACTATAGCTACACTGTATGGCATGGCTCCACCAAAAAGAAATAAAAAAAGGGAGTTTCCTCCTCCCACAAGTTTGGGTTGATTAAAGACACATACTGCACATACTACTACAGACAACAATAGGTAAATTACCATTGAAATTATGATATGATGTCATGTAAGTTGGGATGCTCATTCAATGTTTCAAATGGCTGCCTTTCTTCACTCTATTGATGTTGAGATCAGTAGGTTTTACTAGTGCAAGCATATACTGCTGATCACTGGTAAAATTTCCCACTAATACCACTTGAAAAGACTTTGTTTGATTACGCTTTATGAAAGAGTGCCCTCAGATTGATCATCATGAAAATCAACATTTGTTTCTGTAGTGGAGAGGCAATGCTTCTAGTCCATTGCTTTTTTGCTGTTTTCTCAAGAACATTACTGTCAAAGATAATATGAATAATCTAGATGTTGGGAATTTTTTTGCTCCCAGAACAACACAATAAAGACCTTCATGGCCACCACCCTTGCCAGAAAAAAGCAAAGTAACAAAGGTGGGTGACAACAAAAGTCCACAACTATTTGCCTTGCAACATCAGACTTGTCCCTCACATGCTCATTTGTCATCCAAGAACCCCGAAACCTTTTTTGTCTCAAGCTACTACTACAAATATTACAATTCTTGTAAGTATCTGTACTGACTCACTCACGTCTCCTGTCTCAAAACACACATCCTATTACCCAGTATTTTCCATCCTTGTCTCACAGTAAACACCCACTGGAAAGCATTAGAAGACTAGCTGGTCTTTGATGCAAATTCTGAGAAGAAAAAAGACACAAACAGTTTGCTTTGCCAGAGACTTCTTTAGCCTCTTCCACTGCAGCACAAACACAACAAACCATGATAACACAGTTTTTCACCTAACACCAACCCAACCAGCCTGCCCTCTTAGTAAATGATTGTGTCTCCACCAATGCTCCTTGGAAAGAGGTGCTGCCCCTTGGAGTGCCCAAGAGCATTATTCTCCACAGAAGCTATGGTCTTGGCACACCTTGTGCCTCTTCTAGTTGATGGTGATAAATAAGATTAAGATTTGTAAAATAACCTGGACACTTTTGTGTGCACCCGTCTGTTTTTTAAAGAAACAAACATTTTTTGTCCCTCTTGCTTTTAAAACAAGAGCCAGTTCCAGTAGTAGTAATTTTGATTTTGTTAGATGTTCTGGGAAATTACCTGCTGTCAGTAATCCATTTACAATTGCAAAAGGTGGTGGCTTGTCATACTAATAGTTTTAGCTTAGAATAAGTGACAGTGAGGAAAATATGATGCTGAGAAAAATGATTGTAACTTTTACATTGTAATACAAACCATGCTTGCTGTGATGTTTGTAGTAGTAACATCAGTGGTAGGAGCAATGTTGCTTTCATTAAGTGGATAGGCACCAACGTTCTTAATATCATTGTTGTTGTAGCTTAGAAGTTGTTGCCTTGGTGACAGGAATGTTTTGTCACAAAGTTTTAGAATGACATCTGGCCAATTGGTGCTACAGTTACCAAACAATGAACGTATCAATTTCATTACTCGTGCTGCCTCTGTTCCCACCAGGAAGACAGTATCCATACCCACCACTATTCTCATACCAGTTGACTTTCCTGGCATTTCGAGCCTCCTTCTTGATTGAAATCTGTTTGTGCTCATATGATATTGCTCTTGTTGTATTAGAGCATTGCAGTGAAGAATTCAATTATCACACTATTTTCCACAAGCAGTCCTTGCACCAAGCATATTGAGCAAAGAAGAGAGTCAGACACTTTTTTCTCTCTACCCACCACCAAAAATGTCAAACTGAAGCCACTCTGTTTCCACCCTGTCCCTGACACTTTCCCATCCAATGTCATCAACACTTCCTTTTTTCTCATACTAACATAGTATTAGAGTTTATGAAAAAGCAATCTTCAGAAGCATTCAAGATGATACTGCTATTTCTAATACAGTTACCAATCTGATTGCTTGTTAGTACTTCCCTCCAGCACCATTGCTGACAAAGAATTGTAGCAAATAACCACTGGAGAACAGATATGCTGGTGTTTGGTTCTAGTAGTAAATGCTCCAAAAAGAGACAACAATGCATTAAATAATTCCAGCATACCTACTAAGTAGTACATCTGTACTGCTACTATGTCAGTTTTGCTCCTCCAGGAGTACTTCCCCTCCCAGCAACTAGTACTAGAAACAACCTTCTCCCAGCAAGAAGAAGTAATGGTACTAGCTCCCCTAACACCTCTGCTGGGCCACAATCTTAGACATTTTCCAGTTTTTTAAAAAAATGTGTGGTGTGACATTAACAATAAAATGCTTCCGGTCATCATGATGTTGTTGTTTCCAACATTCACATTGGACAACAGCAGCAACAAAAACCCCGGCCCCCAGTATTCAACCCAGACATATCCTTTGCAGAACAACGCCTAGAGTATATGCTATATCATACTCAGTTTTAAAGAAGATTCACCAGCCTTATCTCCATGCAGTTCCAGTTTCTATTTACAGACCGGACTCCCCAGTGTTTTCCAGTCACGATGCTGTTGTTTCTGACATTCTTGCTGGACAGCAACAAGAACAACAATCAAAGTTCCATTAAAACAATCCAATGTGATCATGATGCTTATGTGCTCAGTATCTTCAGTATCTCCAGTAACTCCACCAGCTGGTACATCCATTTGTCTCAGCTGGATTCATCTCCAGTTCTCAAGGACCCGAAGCCCCAGTGTTTAGACCAGTTGTTGTTTCCAACATTTGTGTTGGATAGTTACAACAATAACACCAGCCCCCTTGTTCTCTTAAATTTTGGAATGTCTGATCACACTAATGACTGAACAGAAAGTCATTGGAATTCTTCAAGTGCAATGAAATTGTTTTGCATGCACATGCTTTTTGCTTCAACATGTGCTATTGCTGTACCAGTAGTACAGGTCAATTTTTAATCCCTCAAGTCATTACACAACAATAAAAAGATGGCCCAAAATTGACAAACAGCAGAAAAAACAAACAAACAGAGAGTTAACTAAGGGGCAACTCACTCAAACAGCTAATATAACTTGGTCCCCAACAGATGCTTAAGTACAGTAAGCACATCAATGAAAAGTCAGTAAAAAGACAAATTCAGTGATGCGGGGGGTTACAGGGGGTTATTGAGTATTTAATTATATCACAGTATGTATGTATATCTATCATTAAAAATGTACTGAATTGCCACGGATACAATAATGCAAAAAACAGCCATTTATTTTGGAATACTAGTGGTAGTACTAGTCTACTAAGTTGAAAAAACTTCATACTGGATTTTTAGTGTTCCCCCCTTCAGACTCCCCATTATCATCAACCAGCATTCCGGTCAAAAAAGTTATTCCAGTATTTTTATTCTTTTCCATTTCTATGATTGCATCATCCAAATTTAAGAATTAACACTACTGGCGGTGGTGGATATTTGTGATTAGGTGTTTTGCAGTGTGCTGCAAGTGGAAGTACTAGAAGAATGATGACTTCTTCTTGCTGATCACTGATTTGTGACCAGCAGGCCAATGAATGTCAACATATCACCAAGAAATTCTTTTCACATGCCATCACTTTGTATTTCTTGGAACAAGAATCAGTTTACAGGAGTGCTAAAAACAGCCATTTATTTTGTACTACAATCTACATGGTAACTTTTGTGACCCCCACCTCAGACTCCCCAGCTCTAGGAGTACTATTGCAGTTAAAAAAACTATTCTAGTATTTTTTTCTTTTTGACTTCTATGTTTTCTGATAGAAATATTTATATTATGTTGTTAGAAATCACACAAAGTAGAGGAGCTACTAGTAGGAGAGCCAGAACCATGGTTCTGGGAATACCTAAAATGATCATCCAAGTTGCGCTGGAGGCAAATGACTGGGTGAAGAGGTGAATGTTAGTAGTGAAGGTGGCAGCAGCAGCATGCAGACTGTTCTTTCTTGCAGATAAGCTTTTCATACACTGCTGGTACTACAATTGAAGAAGTAGCTTGTCTGTAATGCTTTCTCCAAAAAAAACATTGCAAACTGTCCTTGAACACATCACCACTGCATTGCCACACTGTACAGCCATGTGCTAGAATTGCTGTATGAGAATTGAGACATTTTCTTTCCTCCCTTTTTGGCTTTTCTGCTTTTTACTACTAGTGTGGCCCAAATCTTCTTAGATGGGATGCTGCTGGCTCTCACCCAGAAAAACTGTGAACAATACCCCCTTTTTCTCTCAAAGGTTGCCATCCCACCTTACAAGTCTATGGGTAGTTTGTTAGTTCTAGTGAGCATTGAATAAACTGCACTCTCTTACTACAAGAGGTGTCATCTGTCAGTACAACAACTAGTAGTAGCAGCATTGTGCATCACAAGGTCCAATGGTTCTGGCTTAGTACTACTAGACAACTAGCTAGTAGTACTAGTAGTAGGATTGCTAGTACGACTAGTTCAAAGTAGTACTACTAGTAGTAGTACTATAAGTAGTGTTATGTAATGTTGGTAGAAGATTACATCAATAGTGCTGGTAGCTAGGAGCTTGCAATATTTTACTCCTGCCTTGTTATCAGGACTTTCTTGAGAGGAACAGTGCAACAAAAAGCTTTTTTGTGTTTGAATACTTCAGTTGATTTAACATATTTTGGCTAGTTATGCCTAGCCAGATGGAATCTGTTGACAGAGGAAATTCAAATATGCACTTTTGATTTCTTTTTCCAATTTTATGTAAATGTTCGTCAATTTGAAAACTTATAGCTTTGGATGCAATTCCCACCTCGATGCAATAAATCTTCCTCAAAATTACTTCCACTTCTCGGTGGCTCAGAAATCTCCTTTGGAAGTAACTTAGTCGGAATGCGACACCAAGGTGGAAAACAATTAATGGTACTAATATCATCTAGCGGATTGATAAAAGGTCTGATTTTACTATGGTCGTTGTGAATCTCTCGACAGAGAATCTTAAAGTTTGGGTGTAGAAAAGATACTATGCATCAGTGTTATACCGTCTTTCGAAAGGACTGAAAAGTTGCATCGTTTTGCATCCGAGGCTGTTCTTTTGCTCTTTGTCATTAGCAGTGATTCATACTGAGGGTGCGTTCTTTTTCACAGAGCCATCTCTTTGCCAACAGAATTATTCCTTACTGTCTTCGTTGATGAGGCGTTCGATGTCAGCTTCTAAATCCGTCGGCACAGATACCTCTCCGTTCTTGCTGACAAGAAACTTTCCTTTGAAATTCCACATGGGATCACCGGCGCCTGTTTCATCTTTGAAAAAACGCCAAACTTCAGGAGCTGTGTCACCCTTGATCTTGCCCAACTTCATCATGATTCCAGGGAAGTTCTTTGACTTTGCGAATTCATTGATTTCTTCGTCATTGTCGAACTCCTGCCAGCCATATTCTCGACTTGGAAATCCAAAAATAATAAGCTTCTTACCCCACCGCTCATTCAAGCTCTCAAACTGAGCGTACTCGCGGCGGGTCGCACCTCACTTGGATGCAACATTCGTGGCGTACACGACCTTCCCACGGAATTCTTCCATTTTCTGAATAGAACCGTCCCCAGTGACGGCGGAGAGTGAATAGAAGGATTTCATCCCTTTTTTCGGTGCAGACGTTGCTAGTTTCGTAGAAGTTGTCCCCATTTGGAACTGTCACTTATGTTTTTGTATGCTGTTTGGTCGACGACGATGACGATTCCTTCTGGTCTTGAGAATTTTGACGACAATCTGCTGTGTCAAGATGTTTTGATTTGAAGATCGAAGATAGATCGATGTGATGATTCATACTCAGCATTCATTGACGTACAGTCTGGCCATGGTCCGTAATTTTTTGTTGGAAGAGGTAAAACGTACGGTACTGTAGCCCATCAGATTCGTCATGATTATTTTTTGGCGGGCATACGTGCCACGCATTACGAGTACGAACGCGCACGTGCTTCTAAAGAAAATATCATTCTGTACTCTGTACGGTACGTGGTACCGTACATTGTTTAATGCAGGGATGGTTTCAGCAAAGAGACATTACATACGGTACAGTAAAGTATAAGTACAAATCAGAATACATACGGTACGGATTACTTGTGCCGCGCGAGTAGCTAATTGCTGAAAGCTACGGTAGATACCGGTACTGAGGAAGTAACTTGCTATCAACGACAAAACACGACTGATATTATTTTTTAAGATCAATATATCATGCCATATATACTAAAGCCCAAATGCTACTGAAATTCATATGGTCCACTGCAGACAAACGAACCCTTTTTTCGAACACTAGCGAGACAGCTGGTGAAACAATGACCGCTCATACAATATCGAATGTTGAAGAAGAGTCGAACAGTCATTATTTGATAATATAGACGTCAACTCAAGACTTGGTCCAGGATCAACAGAGAAAAATTCTTCGAGGTGGAGTTAGATGTCGTATCCGATGTTGGTTTTCAAAACACTGGATTGTCGACCAGTCTATCGACGACGGAACTTAAAATTGGGACCGGAACCAAAACTGACTGTATCAAACTATCAGACTTCATCTTGTGCTAATAAAAATTGCGAACGCAATCCCAGCTTTCAAGATATTACAATTGCAATGAGTGACGAAATAAAAGCCCTCCAAGACGAGGTTCGGAGAAGGGCGGAAAAAGAGAAACATTTGACCGATACCCAAGCTCGAATAAAAAAACGGGAGCAAGAACTCGCAGAAGAGTCTTTACTAAAACAACAGGAGCGGGGGAGAGAGTTGGAAGCTAAATTCAAGGCCGAGAAAGAGGAAGAAGCATCCAAACTAGCCGAGATGCAACGACGGAGGAAAGAGCGCCAGGAAGAAATAGATCGTGAATGGGAAGTGAAGGAGCGAGAGGAGGATCGACGGGAAACCGAATTCAACCAAAAAGTCAAGGAGGAGGAAGCCCGAATAATCAGTGAGAAACTAAAAGCACAGGAGGACAAAGAAAAAAAACAGAAAGAATCCAAAGAGAGAATAGAACAGCTAGAGGAAGAACTCAGGAAGAAGTCAGAAGCGGAGAAACGAGAAGCCGAAGAAACTGCCACAGCGGAAAGACTTGCACAGGAACAGATCGCTCGTGAGGAAAGAGAACGAAAGGAAGCGGAACAAAAAGAAAGGGAGGAAAAGGCTAGGCTAGAAGAAGAGAAAAAACGGCGAGAAATCGAGGAGCACAATGAAATCATAAAAGCGAAAGAAGCTGCTCAATTAAAGGTCGTTGCAGAACAGCAACGTGTCAGTATGGAAAAAAATCTGAATGCCAAAAAAAATACCGAGCAACGGGCACAGGAACTAGCCGAAGAGTCAGAAAAAAAGCAAAGACAGATCGAAGAGAAGCTATTGCAAGAGGCGGAGAGGATTCAAAACGAAAAGACTGAAAGAGAGAGAAAAGAAGCCGAAATAAGAGAACTCAAAGAAGCGGAGCGTCTGAAGCAATGGGAAGAAGAAAATCGCAAGGAAGAAGAGGAAATGGAGGCAAGACGGCTCGAAAACATGGCGATGGCGAATAAGGTACTGAAGGAGCGAGAAGCGGAGCTAGCAGAAAAGGCTAAAGAAATGGAAGATGCCAAAAACCGTGCACGAGAACGAGCTGCGCAGCTTAAAAAAGAATCAGAGGCTAAAGCTAAAGGACTAAAAGAGCAGGCAGAAGTTGAGAAACAAGAGCGCAAGAAGAAAGAAGCTGCCCAAAAAGCCGAGGCAGAAAGATTAGAAACCGAAAAACTAGCCAACAAAGAGAGAATCGCCAGAGAGCTAAAAGAAAAACGTCAACAGGAAGAAGAAAATGCCGCAAGGCAGGTCGAAGAAGCGGAGAGAAAAGCAATGGAACATAAACTGAATAAGCAAGAGCAACAAAGGCTGAAGATGGAAGCAATGCGACAAAAAGCTGAACAAAAAAAGAAAGAAATGGAAGAAAGGCTTGCGAAAAAGACTGCTGAAATCGAAGCAAAGATGAAAGAGGAAGCGCGTTTACGAGAAGAAAAAAAACTAGCTGAAGCAGCAGAGAAGGAGCGCATACTCGAAGAAAAAAATGCACAAAAAGAAAAAATTCTCAAGGAACAAGAAGAAAAAAAGAGAACAGCAAAGGAAGAGCTGGAACGACAGAGAGGAGAATATTTGAAAGAGGTGGCACTTGCAAGAGAAGAGAAATTACGAAAACAAGAGGAGGCCAAACTCGAGAGAGAAGCTCGAATACAAGAATTGAAAGCGAAGGCGGACGCAAAAACAAAAGCACGAGAGAGAGCATTGATAGAGGAAAGGGAAGAAAAAGAAAGACAAGAAAGGGAGAAGGCAGAGGAAGATCTGAAACGAGAACAAGAACGAGCTGCGAAGAGAAGAGAGAGAGAGGAAGAAATTGCGGAGAGAAAACGTTTGGAAAAAGAAGCCGAGGAAGAAAAGGAGCGCCAGGACATTGCTAATGCGTTCGACCTGTTACAAGAGGAGGAGCAAGAAGAACAAAGGAAACGGCAAGGTATGTATCGGAAATTCGGGAAGGTTGACCTCATGATTCACAATATCGATTGATTCTGACAGTGTGTTCCTCTTGTATGTAGCTGCAAAACGTGCAACAGCAAAGAAAGCTAAGCAAATTGAGAAAGAAGCGAGAAAGAGACAGGAGATCCGCGAGGAACAACTTGCTGCAGAGGCCGCCAGGTCTCGGAAAAGTGAGGCCGAACTGGATAAACAAGTGGCGGAAAGGGCGCGAAGGTTCGCAGAAGAGGAACTCAAGCTCCAGGAGATACTCAAAGGCAAAGAACTCCGAGAGAAAGAAGCGATGGAGGCAGAGGAAGCCCGCAAATTGGCTTCGAAGAGGGCTAAGTTGAACAAGACACAAATCGAGGAACTGAAACGAGCGGAGGCTTTAGCAATGGCGAAATTAAGGGCCGAGGAAAAAGCGTTTTTACTAGGAGAGCAAGCTAAGCAAAAAGAACAAAAAATCTTGATGCAAGCGACCAAGGACCGCCTCAAACGAGAGAAAAAGGAAAAGGAGCTCGAAGAAAAAACGAAAAAATTGCAAGAAGAGGCGTTGAACATGCAATCCCAGCTCGAGAAAATGGCAGAAAAAACAAAGAAAGAACAGGAGCAATACATAACTCCCACCTACAAGCTAACGAAAGACAGCGAAGAAGAAGAAGACGACGATGACAGCAGTGTCGACGAGGTATTTGGGGCGACGCAACCAAAAAGAGTCTCACTGCTTTCCGCATCTTCAAAGTCCTTGGGGATTGATAAGGACTTTGACACAAGCATTAAGATCGACTTCGACGACCACATGACATTTGAAGACTTTCTTGACGCGGAAGAAAAACGATTAGAGATCGAAGAGATGCTGGCCAAGGAGAACGCAGAAAACGCAAACAAAAAATTCGACGTGAGCGACGGAACACTCTTTCGTGATGGAGATGACGGCAATGTTGACCATGATCGTATAGCAGCATGGAAAGAGAGAGAAGAAAAAGTGAGAGCGGAGAGAGAAAAGGAGGCAAAAAAGCAAGCAAAGAAAGAGAAGGAAAAGAAAAAAAAGAAAGAAGAAAAAGAGAAGGACAAGAAGGACAAAAAGGAAAAGAAGGCAAAGAAGGACAAGAAGGACAAGAAGGACAAGAGGGACAAGAAGACAAAGAAGGACAAGAAGGACAAGAAGGCAAAGAAGGACAAAAAGAAGGACAAGGACAAGAAAGGAAAAAAAGAGAAAAAGGCAAAGAAAGACAAAAAGAAGGATAAGGACAAGAAAGGAAAGAAAGATAAAAAGCCAAAAAAAGATAAAAAGGCGAAGAAAGTTAAGGAAACAAAAACAACAAAGACGAAAAACAAAGTGAAGGGGGCGAAAGAAAAGAAGAAGAACAAAGGTTCTAAAAAATAACCAACACTAGAGGATTTAGCTACTTTGTACCAGCATTCAATATGATCCGCATGCACGAGCCAATTCGAACTTCGTGATATTTATCGTTATTTGTCTTCTGTTTGAAGACTGCACGGTTGTACGGTAGCATCTGCCCTCTTCCTTTTGTTAGTGCACGCACTCTTCGTCGAATGTTTCGACGTCCGTGACCGCTATTCCTTCCTCAGGTCGATTCCATTTTTTCGACGCCAGCAACGATTTTTGCATCCTCTCGATTTCCAAACGCATGGCTTCGATCGTTCGATCCTTCTCGGCAATCTCCGCGTTCTTTTCCGCCAGCTGCCCCCTGAGAACCTGGATCTCTTTGTGTGCCCGCGGGGTTTTGAGCTCAACGGCATCCACGAGTGCGCTCGCCGTGGGTCGTTTCGATGGGTTTGGATGAGTGCAGGCCAGGATGGTCGAAGCAATGTCGGGATGGTTCTCCTCGAGCCACCCGGGGACGCGCTGGTTGCGGCATTGCTGGAAGTTGTGCAGGCGTTCGTGTTCCGTCTCGAAGCAGCACACCAGTTCCAAGAGGATCAGGCCGAGGCTGAAAACGTCGACCGCCGTCCCATAGGTATTGAGCTGTACCTGCTCCGGGGCTGCATACGATGCGGTGCCGATTCCGGCTGTCAGATTGTCACCCACGGTGTTGCACCGGACGAGGGCTTGGGCCGCGGGACGAGTCTCGCCGCGCAAGGGAACTATCGCATCGTTGCGCGATGGCGACCTGTTAGAGAGCCCGCTGTAGTTCTTGGACGGCGATTGAGGCCGCGGCGATGTCGGCTTGCTGCTGCCAGCTTGCTTTTGTTGCTGGTGGACAATTTCGTGGAGCTGTTTGCTGAGCCCGAAATCGCCGAGTTTTATGACCTTTCCATCGCTGCTGGAGAAGATGTTTGCCGGTTTCAGGTCCCGGTGAATGACATCGGATTTGTGAATGTGAGCTAGACCGCTACATATTTGTCGGAAGATTTCTAGGGCCGGTCCCATGCGTTTTTCGTGGTCCGATTCGGGTATTTGTAGGTTGCGTTCCCKGATCCAGTCCTGGAGGGTTTTTGGGAGACAGAGCTCCATCTGGATGTAAAGGCTGATTTTGTTCCGATTCTGTGCCCGATTTCGCGGATCCTTTCTTGCATTGCGGGAGGATTCGGCGTCGTTCGTGGAGTCCCAATAGTAATCGTCGTAGCCACTGTCCGGGGACCAAGACGAAGAATCATCGTTTTGTGGCAACGATAGATCTTTCACGCTAGGTGCTTCGATCGCAAGTGTTTCGCGGGCACCGAACGAGTCGCTTGCGTTGCTCGTCATCCAGGTCGGTTCCCACCAACTTGTGTAGTAACTGACAATGTTTGGATGGTCGTTGACGACAGCCAAGCACTGGACCTCCCGAATGACCCTCTCGATGCTTTCGTGGGAGTATCCCATAATGTCGAACGTGATTTTTTTGACGGCGTACTCGCATCCATCCAGCTTCCGGATGGCCCGGTACACCGAACCAAAGGCACCGGAGTTCAGCAGAGCAATTTCCTTGAATTCCCGTTGGTAATGACTCATCGATAGCGGATAATGCTTTACGTCCCATGATTTGGGTTTGTCACGAGTGCCATGGTCGATCGGCAAACGATCTCCGTCGGTCGCTGTGCCTCTGGTTGTTGGGTGTTTCTTTTTGGTGCTGTTGTCGTATGCATTGTCGTGTTGCTTCAGCTTGTTTCGAATCCTGTCCGCCTCCAGTGACCTGAGGGTCTGCGGGCTGTGAAGAGTCGTCACTTCTGGGACGGCACTGCCAATGTGATGCAACACATTGGTCGTGGGGCTCAGAGCCTGCTCGGTCGTGTCTCCGATCGCAGCCAGTCCGCTCGAAGCATGGATTGCAACGACCTCGCGATCCCCGTGGCGGTCGACGAGCACCCCCAAGGATTCCCGTTGGTCGCCCACCGCCACGACCGAGACCCGGTTTTCGGTCGAGGTTCCGTTGGCCCTGGCGTTTGCGTTTGCGGCTGTGGCGCTCCCGGGCGCGATCGCCACCAGGCCCTGCGAATCCACCTCCGACGCCGGAAACAATCCGAGGTCGGAGAGAAAACGAATCGCCTTTCGATCGAAGATTCCCTGCTCGTAAAAATCCAGCACGTGGACACTGGAGCAACGCATTGGTATTCGGATTGGTATTGATATTCGCATTGGTATTCGGATTGGTATTCGGATTGGTTGGTTCCGACGGGTCGGCAAGAAAGAAGGAAACAATGGCAGAACATCCGGAACCGCGGTCAGCGAAAGAGTACTCATCGAATGCATCGTGAACCACTCCACAGCAAAACAAAGCAGCAGCAACCGCAAGCATTCCCGGCAGCTAACCCACTTACGCGAAGGTTCGAGGCGTCGGATCGTGAAGGGCACACAAATGTCCGAGATAAAACAACAACCAGAATTGCCGCGCGTCCGGCTTGGTGTCGGGTGGCTGCCCAGCCTCTGGTTCTCGCTCTGGCGCTCGCCCCACCCCCTCGGCGCCGCCGAGGCTTGGAAGGCCGCTCTCCCATTCGTTCTCGTCGGGCGACACATCGATCGACGGAATGGAAGAGATCGACGGGATGGACGACATCGAGGACACGGTCTCGACGGAACCGTCCATCGAAGACGATCGGGCACCGCGGGACTTGTGGGTTCCATCCTTGTCGCCACCACCCCCCGTCTCACCGGCCTTGTTCGTTTGCATTCCTCCAGCGGGTCCGTCCGGGAGGTCCTGTTTTGTCCGCCACTGACCAAGGGGCCGAGATGCGCTGCCGAGTTGCAAAGGTGCCGAGTCTTCCGCGGGATGGTCGTGGTGCTTGTCGCCCGATGGACATCTTCGGTCGTCGTGTGAAAATCGAAAAAAACATACAGTACCGTACTTTACGGTACGGTACGTACGATACGGTGGTGCCCGCCCGCTTTCTCAAAATCTTGCGGTTTCGAAACGTGTCATGTTCTTTTTCCCGGGCCTTTTTTCAGCGAAAAAAATCGTGCCGTACAGCACAATGCATGGAGATGGAGATACTGTACCGAACGTACGGTATGGTACCTGCGTACGACCTATCGGCAGCTGTGAGTGCCATCCATACGATACGTACGTAGCGTAGCACATTTCACGTGAAGCAATACCGATGCTCGTACTATTGTTACCTATTCCTACTCGTACATTCTCTACTAGCGGCGCCGTACGGTGTTCGTCGATTTTGAGGTGAAAACAATCATTGGCTATTTTGCTCCCCCCGCCCCTTTTCCCTCTTCGAATTTCCCCAATTTGAACTGATTTTTGATTTTTCTGTCACGCTCTCAACCTGGCTAGATGAACTCTTTCGAAATCCTTTTCGGACGATGATTTTGAAAGAAAGATGATCGATTCCCAGCCGTCGGTCGGGTGTGTCGTATGTCGCACGTATTGTTCTTCAGTTCAATTAAATTCAATTCCATCCCTCATCATCCTATCGGCGGTACGAGCACGCACCGTAGGGTTCCTACAACGAGTACGGTACCATACCGCATCACAGACGAGATACAATCGTTCGTACTCGTACTCCATCTGTATGGTACCAGGTACCGTACACATCAAGCACAATCATCGTCCGTATTGCTGTACTATTCGAATCCGATTCCATTCTCGCAAGCAATCGGATCCACCTCGTCCACTACCCGACACAGCACAACAAAGCACAGCACAGCACAACAAAGCACGGCACAGCACAGCTCAGCTCAGTACAGCACAACAAGGCACACGGGGCTCCCAGACGAAACCAAAAACCCGCCGAGTCCAAACCCGACGCAAACACCGGCTAACAAACCAAACCAAACCAAACCAAACAAAACACACACACACATACACACACACACACACCACCGCAATGCTCTTTCGAAGTTCCTCCGCCCTCCTGGCGGTCCTGGCCCTGTCCACGACCGACGCCTTTGGCATCCGCACCGCCGTTCGCAAACCGTCCGCAGCGGTGAGAGTTTCTGTTTCTTCCCCCCTTTCCGCCCCGGTTGCGACCCGCCTGGGAATGGCCGAGGAGGAAACCACGGAGGAGACCTCCGACGGCGAGGACGCCCCCGCTGCCGACGACATTCTCAGCTCCCCCGCCTTTCTCAAGCGAAAGGTGGAGGTCCTCGAGAGCGACATTGCCAAGACCGAGGAAGACCTGGTCGCGGCCACGGAACGAAAGGAAATCGCAAAGGAAGAATGGGGACCCCAGCTCGAAGCCCTTGAACGAGAGGTACGTGGTTCTGTTCTGTTCTGTTCGGTTCGGTTCGGTTCGATGGAAAGGAAAACGAGGGGTCGGTCGGACCAGAGCTCTGGGTGGAACCCGGGAGATTCCCTCTGGTCTCGGGACGGAAGAGCCCGCAAAAGCCGCGAATGCAGTGCATCGGTTTGCTGACAGCATTCCTGTTTTTCCCTCTCTCTCTCTCTCTCTCGCAACACCCATTTCTCCTCGCCGGACAACACGCTTTTGTTTCTGCGGTTCGACGCACGCACAAATTTCGCACCATCCAACACACGACACACAGTACACGAACATCCAGCAGCGAATGACGGAACAAAACCAGGAGGGCGACTCCGACGCAAAGGTTCGGGTCGTGAAGGGAATTCTGGATCTGCTCGACAACTTCGATCGGGCTTCCGGCGTCATCGTGGCGGAGACCGAAGCCGACCAGGCCATCGAGGCGGCCTACAAGCAGGCCTACCAGGACATCTTGGACAAGTTCAAAGAGATGGGAGTGACGGAGGTCGAGACGGTCGGAACGGAATTCGATTACGAGCTGCACCAGGCGGTCATGCAAATGCCCGGGTCGGAATACGAAGAAGGATTTGTCTGCCAAGAATTCCAAAAGGGATTTATCATGGGAGAATCGCTCATTCGTCCCGCTATGGTAGCGGTTGCCATTTAAAATAGACCGGCGCAGCCGATGCAACACCAATAATACAGTATCCAACGAACACGAACAACATTGCTTCTTGTGTTTTTACTTTTTTGTTTCCAAAGGATCTAGATCAGCTAGCACATAGAAAATACCGTAGCATTAGAACAACCACATACAGAATGTCATTTGCATCGCGCCCTTTCGAGCACAGAGCAAGAACGGATCGAACACGCACGATTCTCCCAGCATGGTCCGCAATGGAACGTGGTCACTTCCCCCCCTCACCAGATTTGCAAACATCTGAAATTTGCTATTCTTTTCGTCTCGACGGACCACAAGACGAAGTTTGTGGAAATCTTTGAAGAGAATCAGTAGAACCACCCAAAAAAGCGAGGAAATCCGGTGCACTTTATGGAACGGTGTCGGCTTCAGGAAGGCATTTCCTACTTTTTCCCGCACAGTACCGTGTGCCGTTCTACGGGGCCTGGATACCCTCCGCCACCGCACACTTTGCTGTTCTCTCCACAACCAACAGTGGAAACAGGCAGCCGAACGCATTTTGTTTGGGCAAGAGAATCTAAGAGAGACCGCAACGAACGCTGCGACCATGCAAGGGATACGCTAATGGTGGTGCGAAACAATTCGGCAACGTTTATGGCATTCGTTCCATCTCCGTGTGTCGTCCCTGGCCCGATCCGTTTTGAGTCGAACTAATTTGAGCTGAGACAAGGTATAGTATACGTTTGAATCAACTCTTGCACATAATCTCAAAAAGTGCAACAGGAATTAGCATTAGTCTATTACCTTAGTTACTGTCTTGTAATACTATACAGATGACGAAGCAAGCATCGCATTGGGGCCGCGATAGCTCATCGTTGTTCGCCTTCCATCGATTCCGAGTGTGGGCATCTCTCTTGATTCTCTAGTATCGTTCGCTCATTCGCTTCGCCACGTTGCGCATGTTGTTGTAGACTTTTCCCGGCGGAGCTCCAAGAACCAGGTCGCAAATCGCGTTTCTCGCCACTCGGAGATTGGCGTAAGAACCCAGCATGTGAATCCTTTGGTCTGCCACGACGATTCGAGTCCGCGTCGCGTTTTCGATGGCAAATCGGGTCTTACCGTCTTGACCGGCAACACGACCCACTGCACGGGACAAATGGTCTCCCTTCAAAATCTTTACATCCGTTACATTGAAGCTCTCCACGTACAAATCGTCCAAACGGAGCAGGGCTACCGCATCCTGGACCTCGAATCCCATCATGAATGCGCTTACAAAATCTGCTCCCTTTTGCAGGCCGCCAACGTCAAGCGTGTGAGGTGAAGTTTTCATCTCGACGGAACGAGTTTTTGTGTTGAATCGAACCTGTAGAATGCGATGAAGACGGCGCGAACAAAAGTTAGAAACTAGTGACCCATTTAGAATGATATACAAAACGCATATTAGACTGTTGCGCAACGAAACTAATCTGTAAAAATCACTTCGTTGCTTTCATTACATCAGACTGCAACCATAGGCCGCTCCATTTCGTTCCTTATACCGACGAGGCTTCCCGGAGGGTTTAATTCCAAGAACAACACGAAGGACATTCCGCTCATGGATAATTTCTTCCTCTGCAATATTGTAGTATTCTTCAACGTTCTCGGCTGACAACACTAGTCACCGACACAGCTACCAAAAATGAATGCACCTACCTGTAGTTTTAGGTATTCCACTAGTGGAGTCAAGATCTGCTCCCAGTGCTCACGCAAGGGTGTATATCTGTGCGGAGGGCATCGCACCCGGCGATACTCGATCTTGTTGCCAGACGCTTGTGCTGCGGACAGTTTTGGGAAAATGGGTTGGTCGCCGTCTTCCATCATGGCAGCATCTTCCTTCTGGATGGACGCCGACTGTCGAATCCGCGATTGGATCACCGAAGCATCAATCGTCGTAGACGCAGCGGTCAATTCCATGTGCAGGGGAGCAGATTGCTCTTCCGTTCCGTTTTGTTCGTAGTCCATCATATTGCTGTGTGAGTGGGATGCTCTGGATTCCTATTATCAGGATGTTGTTCTCGATATTATTTGTGAGAAAGCATAGAGGCATTGTTTCTTTTTTGATCCGATGTTCTTCCTACGCACCGTCACGATTATCCGCGGATCGAAAACCTTCTTACCGTAGAACGGCAACTCCTTGAAAATCTCATTTTGCAGTATTTGCGTATTTTTGGAATGAGTGGCCTCTTGTCTTTTCGTCTAACCGTCGACGGCATTCTATGTTTACTCGAGAAATACGGCTAGTACGGTACGTAGATACGTACGTACTGCACAGAAAAGGTAAAAAATCGCAGGGCCCTCCATTAGTTTTTAAGGAAGACAGTTGCCAACCATTATCAGGATTTCCCATACTAGTAGGTTTTTTCCATGTTGCAAATGTCTAAACAAATGGAAACAAAGAGAGAATTGCCTCGGCAATATTATTTTGATTCTCTTTGTAAAAAATCAAAAAATCAAGGAGAAACAAGAAGGAGAAGCAATATTCTCTTTGTTGTTTAAACATGAAGAAACAAAGATAATATTGCTCGGGCAATATTCTCTTTGTTGTTTCTCTTTGCATGAACGGGAATTGTCCCCATCATTTCACCATGTAAAAATACAGAGAATAGTGCCCAGGTTATATTCACTCTGCTTAAACAAAGAAAAACAATGTGAAACAAAGAGAAACAAGAAGGAGAGGAGGCAATATTCTCTTAGTTTCTCTTTGTTAAAACAATGAGAAACAATTAGAACATTGCCCTTCTAAACAAAGAGAAAGATTCTCTTTGTTTCTCCTTGTTTCACAGGGTGTACGGGAAACTATTTTATTTTTAAAAAATTCTAACTGAGGGCCCAGTGTGTGACGTGTAAGGATGGTGATTCCCGAATAGCTAGTGAATAACCTTGATCTTTTCTGTGAACCAGGCAGAATTGCACCAGAGGAGAGTATCCTTGCATTTCAAAACATCTAATTCTCTCACAAACCATCATCATTAGAACAACAATTGCAAACAATCAACAGGAGACCAATTAGTAACTTCTTTCCTTACTATTACCGCAGAGCTAGTATCCAAACTGAAGAATTCTTGTTGTTGTTCATCTTCTACATCACACAAGAAAATGGATTGGGCATACTGCACATTTTGCATTGTTGTCAACACCATCAAATATTTGGCACTGACCATTTCAATTTTAGTGACAAGGAAGTCAATTGCATCAATAAACATAGTTTCTTTCACTAATCTTCTTTCAGAGAACATTTTTCTTGATTTAGCACTCATTGAACCTTGAACTTGTCACAGAACTTTATGGAGCAGACATGAAAAATACTCTCCTCCCCAAAGGAAAACACTCTGGTTCCCATCATCATCCTTATTTCAGAAAGGAGTTCCCAACGTAACCACTTTCCCGCTCTCCATGCCTTGGCAGCAAATATGGCTCCACCCAAGCTGAAGGTGTTCTATTAAAATTGTCACAGGTTCAGAGATGGGAGTAACCAGCATCCACAATTCTTTAGTGCCAAATGGAACAAAATAACATGACTCATTGGATCTGTCCAACTCTTGACCCATCTCTCCCATAGTCATATTTGTTTCCACCAGTGTTACACTTGCTGTGGGGACAGAGTCCATGATTTCAGTTCTTCCTCTCTTTACATAGTAAAACAAGGACAAGGAGCACTTGAGTAAACAATTTGTTTTCATCTTCTAGTAATTTTTCCTACTGCCTTACAGAAACTAGTACCCTGGTGATGGTGTTCAGTATAATGTTATCAATGCATCTTGTTTGTTGTGCATTGCTGTCAAATACTAAATCTCTATTGGTAATTGAAAATGATTGCTCCCCATGTTACTTATGGTGCAGGAATGCATCACACATAGATCTGTTCGAATATATTTTTGTTGCAGAATGATTTCCAGTTTCCAGTGGAACAAATCTTTGATCGACATGTTTGGCTTTTTGTTATGTATGTTCATCTACCTGCTGTATATTTTTAGATAATATGATACAATTTTGTCTTAAAATCAATTTCAGTAAAATCCTCTCGTAACTCTCCAAAAAAGGGGCAAGGAATTTCTAGACAAAGACAGAGCCAAGAGTTGAAACTGGTTGTCAACGTAAACTGTGTCTTGGTCACTACTACGTTTCAAAGTGAAGCAATCAAATGAAGATTGATCTATTGGAAAAACGGTTTTAATGGTGTGGGTAGAGAATTATTTCTTCCGAGCATCGAAAAATTGTTGACCATCATGCTCTATGCATGTTGTTTGTATCCCCCCAGAAAAATCAATCACAAACGGCTTTCAGTAATGAATGCTTACATCTGACAAGATTTTACTGCAACTAAAAATTGGATGTTTACCGTTTTTTTGGAGCGTGGTCCTTCCAACCCCCATTGTATGTCCCATGCCAATAGAGGCCTCCATCTCTGTCCGTCTTCCAGCATAGTCTCTCGGTATCGTACTCGATCGCTTCTCCGCTACTTCTTGCCTTGGGCCGTCTCCCCTTCGTATTGCCCTTCTTCTGTTTCTTTTCGCAGTTGATCTTTTGGTTCTCAGACGAGTATTTTGTGCCGCCAACCCCGGATACACTATCGTTTGATTCTTCTTTTTCCGAGGCAAAATCCGTTCCATTAGGATGTTTCTTCCACCCGCCGTTGTATGTTCCGTGCCAAAAATAGTTCTTTTCTGTTTGGTAACAATCGTATTCTACACTATAGGTGACTTCAATACCAACGTGATCGTTCCCCCTCGGCCGCCGTCCCCGACTACACGGCGCCGGACGTTTGCGGTTCGCGACCAACGCATCAGGAGGACCCTCTTTCCATCCACCGTACTTCCTGCCGTGCCAATAAAACCCGTTCGTCCCAACGAAACACGAGTGTTCTTCGTCCCACGAAACATGCCCAATCTTGGCATTGCCCAAAGGGGGCCTTCCCTTGCCGCTTACAAATACCATTTTTGGTTTGCTTCATCAAAATCTAGAGATTCTGTTCTCCACTCCTACAAACAGCGATACGTGTGCTTTTTCCACCAATCTTTAGGGGATAGCTGTCACATGCCGAACTCTTCTTTGCACCCGTTCCAGTCTACTTGTACGGTATGTTCCAACAGAAGTTGCCATCGAAAAACCTACGGTACGATTACTGTTTTTAAGACACTGCACCACCGTATTTCTCGGACGATTCTTGCTCTCTCCCCTCTAAAAAATGTTTACAATTATTATGGTCTCTTTAGTAGCATGTACGTACGGTACCGTACCATGCGTACGTGCTCGTACTGCTTGCATGCAATGCATCGAACCGGTATGCAGGAAAAAAGTTCGCTAACAATTTTGCGCGCCATACGATTTTGTAGCTGTTGTTGCGAATAGATAGATGGCGCGGTTCGTACGTACCGTACGTTCTAGGACGGTTAAGTACGTACTGTTCTTTAACGTATTAGTATCAATTATGATCATCATCAGCATAAAAGTGCGGTACGTAGAAGATATTGTCCGATGTCCAGACCCGTGCAAGTGCGAACACTTTGTGACAAACAATGATGCTAGCAATTTTGTTCTGTTTTCATGATTCAACCACCCTTTCTCTCGTATCCTTCAAATGCTCTTCGTTTTTGTCATCATTTTTTAGCATTGGTTATCATTCATTGTTGGTTTGACGCCGTCACGTGTAGAAGCATCCACGACAATGCCTTTCACCAACCATTATCATGATTGGTTTGCTCCGGAAAGAAAATCTCTTCTTATAATTTCGTTGCTGTTGATACAAAACGTTGCATTTGCCTCGTCGATGTCGTCCTGCAAACCGATCGATTCTGCGGATCTCGCGCATGAGTACCAGAACATCGTTTCAGAATACTTGACAAACGTCGACGACATTGCCGTCTTGACCGACGACCCCGATGGCTGGTATTATATGCACATCGAACCGATGCAATCGAATGGCATCCAATGGAACATTGTCGCTGGTCCCCGCGTCGTAGTAGCAGATGGAGAAGACGAGGTGCAGGCCCTGTGGGAAAGCTTTTCGAACCGTAACTTTTCTTTTCACCAGTGGTCACATTTCTCTTCCTGTACAAAAAGGAACGGCGACGTTCAGACTGATTTGAGGTACCACGGTATTGTAAGGGAGGATGAAGACGGAAACATTCAGGATGTCTTCGGTACCGCTACAGTAGTGGTCAAAACAGACGGAAATAGAGCTGGTCTTGTCACAGAGGTTACAGCAACACGCTCTGAAACGCTAGAGCGTCCATATTAGGTCGGAGAGTACAAGCGACCTGGTGACGACTGAATTGGAAGGCCTGGTCACACTTTCAAATTATCAACGATGAAGCGTTCTTATATTGTGTTATAAAAAATATGTTAAGCATTACATTAATGATTCCTTTCAATATTAAAAACGGCCGAAGATCATGTTTCCCGTTGCTCATTTGAATATTATTCATATGGTATCTAGGATCTTGCAATGATGATACACACAGAATTCAATGAATGCAGTCCGCATATAGAAGAACTCAAGTCTCTCATGGACTAGATTTTCCCATTACTAGAGCCAAGAGTGCCATTCGAACATACATGCCGTTTTCCATTTGTCGGAAATACGCCGCCCTTGGATCGGTATCTACTTCTGTCGCAATTTCATCGACCCGTGGTAATGGATGCAAGACGATCATATTTTTTGGTGCCAACTCCATAAATGCCTTGTCGATTACATATGAACCCTTCACACTTTCGTACGCCTCTTCGGTTTCAAAGCGTTCTTTCTGGACCCTCGTCACATACAAGACTTGTGCACCCTTGCAGGCTTCGGTGGGATTTTCAAAGAGTTCGGTTGCAACCCCATTATTTTTGCAATATTCAATAATATATTCCGGTACCACTAGACTTGACGGAGAGCAGAATCGCAAGACCAAATCAGATTGTGGACGCAACTGGGATAACAATTTCGCTAATGAGTGGACAGTCCTTCCATGTTTTAGATCTCCCAAGAAAACAACAACCTTTGGATCTTCCTTGAGTTCATCCCAAATAGTAAAGGAATCCAAGAGGGCCTGTGTAGGATGTTCCCCGATTCCATCACCTGCATTCAGAACAGGCTTCGTTGTTGCTTGGACGACCTTGGGCACGGATCCAGTTAGGGGATGCCGCAGAACAATGGCATCGACATAACACTCCAAACAACGGATGGTATCTTCCAGGGATTCTTTCTTCTTCGCGGCGCTCGAGTTTCCATTCCCGTCCACGTGAAGAAATTTCCCACCCAATCTCATCATTGCGGCTTGAAAACTGCAAGAAGTTCGAGTTGAGGCTTCGTAAAAAATAGTTGCAAGCAATTTATGTTTCAGTCGATCATCTCCGCCTTCCGACCGAACGATGTCTCTCATCTGTTGAGCGATTGTGACTAGGAAATCAAAACCCTTCGGCGTGATTTGGGTTACGGATACTAATGATTTTCCGATCCATGACTTTGGATCTTCCGTCAAGACTGCGGAGGTCTTCTCGTTACTTGTGGACGACGACATGGTTAGATCTAATATTTGTTGCAACTATGAAGCAAAAATCTCTATCAGAACCGTGTTTGACGATGGATGATTTCGTTGTGTCAAGAACGTTTGTGATTTTCTTCGTCCGAAGATTGGGTGGGAAAGACAGGACGTTACTTTTTCAAGAACGGTTGGCAGGAAGAGTTTGTCAGTCGTGACCTACACACGACTGAGAGAGTCAAAATAGAAAAAGGTTTTCTGGATCCTGGCTCACATGTTCTTGTTGTTGCTGCTGGTAGTACTACATCAGGCAGAGCTGAAAATACATGCTGAATGAAAGGTTGAGGCATAAACAAGATGCAGTATCAAAACAAGAAAGTTACATACTCATTGTATTGGAATGCACTTAGTACTAGTACTAGTAGTAGTACTACTAGTACTACTACTAGTAGTAGTAATAGTAGTACTACTAGTAGTAGTAGTACTACAACTAGTATTAGCTACTACTAGTAATAGTACTACTACTAGTACTACAACTAGTAGTAGCTACTAGTAATAGTACTACTACTAGTAGTAGTGGTGGTGTTGCATTGTTGTTCGTACTAACAAAATTAAGGTCACACCACCAAAGTGTTCCTAGTATCTATTAGTAGCAATCATATGATCATAAGTACAGTACTAGTAGTAGTAGTAGTAGTAGCCAGTAGTACTTCCACTACTAGTAGTACTACTAGTAGGAAGACAAGGAAAGTAGTTGTACTAGCTAGTAGTCCAAGTCCAAGTCCAAGTCCAAGTCCAAGTCCAAGTCCAAGTCCAAGTCCAAGTC